>CP135537.1:3683421-3747554 GCA_032402905.1 Khaya senegalensis
CCATTCTGTATTAAGATGTTTATTCATTGAGTTCAATAATGGGTATGGATTTTGAACACTCAAAAAAAATAGAAAAAAAAGGGTTTTAAAAAACTTATTGAATATTGACTAACAACGTGTTCTTTGAATCCTTGAGAAGTGAAAACGATGAGCAGACAAGTCAAATAAAGGTTGTAGTACTTTTCCGTCTTGATAACTGTAGGAAAATCTGAATGGTACATTCCAAAATGGACTGATTTGATCTGAAAAAGCATAGTGACCGTTGATGTAATTTGAAGGGTTGAGATTAAGAAAGGAATAAAAATAGAGTTACGACCAAACTGTAGAGGATCGAAATCTGAAGACCGAGCGTAATCTAAAATCCTATCTAGTAACAGACTTCATCCCTTGGATTGGAAGCGAAACCATTACCTATCTCCACTTTCTTCTTTTCTTTGATAATTATATCTCTCTGTCTCTGCTTCTGTTATAAGCTAATCAGCAGGGTGTATCAATGGAGAGTTTAACTTCTCTTTGCACAAGCCAGGGTGCTGTCATGGCTCGACATTGTTATCCAGGGTCGGTCCCTCTTGTTGGGTTCTCTTTACCGCGTCTGAAGACTCAAGCTTTTCCTAAGAGTTTCAAAAAACAAAGTGTTGGGGTGGCAAGAGCCTCAGTTGCAGTTGAAACCAAGGTTGCTATTATCAGAATTGGCACAAGAGGGAGGTACATTTTTTTTCCTTTCTTTCTTCTTTTTCAATTTGTTGCTTTTACTTGGTTTTCAATTATGGGTTTACTTTTGTTTACGTAATTTATCTTTGTATTTGACTCAATTATGTGAATCATTGGTCCTATTTGTGTTTGATTGTTATTAATCTTGTGGAAATTCAGCTTCTGTTTTTAATTGGAAAAGTCTAGCTTTGACTTCGGTCAGTTAGGCAGTACGTGATTGTGTTTAATTCTTACAATTGTCATTATTTAACATGAAATTAGATTACATATGTTTCTTTCTTTGTTTTACTAGGTCATTAATATGTTGTATTCATGTATATTTTCCTGTGTTACTACTTTTTCTCTTTCTCTTTTTCTTTAATGTTGACATGTAGCATCGTTTTGAATTACAACATCACCCATTTTCCTCTGGTTTTTTGTGTATTTAAATACAAGTGGGTTTTGGTTATGCTGCTATTGTGTGTTCTCATTGTTTAGTTTAATCAATGAAACGGCCAGTTTTAATTTGATGCGATGCGAAACTTTATAGTGCATTATCTTGTTAGATGCATTGTTTGAAAATATAATACCCATTTGTTTTACTAAAAAATGTAAAAATAATAATAGATAACAACACACACACACTGTTTGGATTATGTTGTGTATTCATATGATTCTAATTCATGCACTCTTGGCACAAATCTGAGAAATCTGAACCGGCTGCCTGATATACTTTTTCTCTCTATTTTATTCATTGTTTCTTCTGGGTGGAGAGAAGATGTTATGGAGCAAGCAATGGGATCATTTTTCTCTTTCTACTGCTAAATTCTATCCTTGATATTTCCTTTAAATTTTAGTAGTTGTGAGTTGCTAGCATTTTTCTTTTTGAAATTCTTATTGTTGTGCACATTTTCAGATTCCTTTACCTTTATTTTTTTTTTTCCTTCTGTTTTCTTGTTATTTACATTATGCCCTTATGTAAGACAGCCCTCTAGCACTTGCTCAGGCTCATGAGACACGAGACAAACTCATGTCTTTGCATCCAGAGTTAGCCGAGGAAGGGGCTATTCAAATTGTAATAATAAAAACAACTGGTGATAAAATACTAAGTCAACCACTAGCAGACATTGGTGGGAAGGGCTTGTTCACAAAAGAGATAGATGAGGCGCTAATAAATAGTGAAATCGACATTGCTGTACATTCTATGAAAGATGTTCCTACTTATTTACCGGATAAGACAATTCTAACTTGCAACCTCCAGCGGGAGGATGTCCGAGATGCGTTTATTTCTTTGAGTGCAGCCTCACTAGCTGAACTACCGCCTGGAAGCACTGTTGGTACTGCTTCACTTAGAAGAAAGTCTCAAATACTCCATAGATATCCATCACTGAATGTGAGTTTTCAGAGTCATATGCAGCGTTGTTTATTTTTCTTAATAGCTAGAACCATGTTCAGAAACTGCTTCAGATTTTGTTTGCACAAAAAAATAACTATACACACCCACCCATTGCAACATGCACACACTAGAACACACAATAGTCTGTTGCTTATGTAGCATATCACTCAAATGCAAAATGTGTAGGTATTTTTGTGAAAAGATTTACTATTCTTAAAGTAGTTCTCCATACCCCACAGGTAGCTAGTATATTTACAACCATAGCCTTCTTTTCATTTTCCCAAAAGAAAATCACTTTCTTTTCTTCTTCTGGTTAGTGATTGTTGATGAGTGATGGCTGGGACATGAAAGATTTTAGTGATTGATTATGATTTATATAGATTTATATAGATTGATATATAGGTAGGTAGTAGCACATATCTACAAGTGAAAATGATAGCATGTCTATTGCCATCTGGCAAAAATAATAGTGATAAAAAGATTCTTAATTATCAAATGAAATAAGAACATGTTTATTTCCCTCTAGAGAAAACATTATTATTTAAAAGTTTAGTAACACTAAATTTTCAATACAAGTGACCAACATACTGTACAGATCATTAATTGATTCTTCATCTTTCTAAAAATTTCAAATTTACGAAAAACATTTGGCTCAAAAAGTTTTGGCCTGACCTACTTGTTATGCATCATGTTTTCAAGTCAAAAGCATAATGTTAATTTCATGATTTGGTTAAAAAGCGTGGCTAGCTTCACGTGGTGGCTAAATATATGATACACCTTAAGGAGGGACCAAGGGCGAGTGAGTCTTAGTAACTAGTTGATATTTTTAATCTAGTTTAAATTTATGAAATTTTGTATGAAGTCAATTTATATCTAGAATTTGTATTTTTTACTATGCTTTTGATCGGATGTTTATCTATTGCTTTTATTTTACGCTTTTGCTTGGATTTATTTTGCAGGTGATGGAAAATTTCCGTGGTAATGTCCAGACAAGGTTGAGAAAACTGAATGAAGGGGTTGTACAAGCAACAATGTTAGCACTAGCTGGACTTAAACGCTTAAACATGACAGAAAATGTGACTAACATTTTGTCAATTGATGATATGCTTCCTGCTGTTGCTCAAGGGGCAATTGGAATTGCATGTAGAAGCAATGATGAGAAAATGGTACATATTACTACTCATGCCCAAGCTTCCATATTGAAAATTTCATATATTGTAGAAAAGTAGGCTACAATCTGCATGCCTGATTATCTTTTGGATTCATAAATATTGGGGAGCTTAGCAGCATTATGGCGGCATGTATGCTGGCAGGCCACTGATGTTCAATTTGAACAAGATACTTTGACCATGAGTTGTTCGTATGGACTAGGAGTACCATTTGATTACAAAAGCTTGTATGGTGCCAAGGAATAGTAGTCATTGCAATGCTGTGTTCATGAAAGAGGCTAAACTATAGATGTACAGAACATATGCAAATGAATAAAATAATCCAATTTGAAAAGGTTCAAAGTGAATTAATATAGTTGTAGGTTAAATTAAACCTTTGTTTTTTCTTGTAAGAGGGTGGAATAGAATCTTGAATAACAAAAATCTAGGATTGTTGTACAATAATTATGTAATGTGAAGAATCTGCACGTTGTGAGTAGATGAAAAAAATACTGGAATATACATGTATATACATACCAACATAATTTGGCTTGAGATTGCTGAAAACTGGAAACAGGATATGTATTAAAAAAACATAGAATATTCTTGCAACAAGAAAATAAAAATTTCTGATTATTGTTTTATACACAGCTATAGAGGGGTAAACCTTGTAGTGATCAAATGCAAATGTGAATCATTTGCAGATAGTGGTTTTTAATTGCTATTGGAGCCATCAACAATGTTGGGGGTGGTCACAAGGTAGCTCATGTTCTGATTTTTCATTTCTTTCGTTTGGGGTTTTGCTATCAAGATTGATGATCTTCTAGTCTGTATAAGATATTGTTGGCTCTCTGTGGTTATATCTAATCTAGAGATGCATTTGAGAACTGTTATAGGGCATAATATCCTATAAGTGAAGCAGTAGCCCTTGGGCCTTTAACTTAGATGAAAAACAAGTGGACAGTAACAGAGGGAGATAGAAACTTGATGATTTGTTCCTTCACTTTCCTATAGGCTTAAAGTTGTGCACGCTTTGGCTGCAATTTATTTTTTAGCTTCTGGATACTAGTGTTTCTTTGCTTTAGAGAAATTTTATGCATTTGGAGAAGGTAGTAGGCATCAGTGTTGTGGAATTTGGGGATTCGGCAGTTTCTTTGGTTCTTTTGTTGGAAAGAGAAAAAAAAATGTATTTTTAAGGATGCTAGAGAGGAAGATGCTGGCTTTTGATGGGATAAGGATTGATTTCTTCGTTATTCAGGGTGTAGGCTTCAAAAGAGTTCAAAGATATTTCATTCTTTTACATAATGAAAAATTGGGAAGCTGTTGTTTTCTTCACATTGATTACATTCGTTGTTTCTTATCATTTTTCCAAAGAATCTATTTTTTTTTCCTTTAGTTCTGTCTTTGGTCTCTGACTTTTAATTGAGATTTTCATTATTCTGAAACATTTTCTTGCTGTGGTTGTTCTACAAATCAAATTGTACTTTAATTATTGCCTTTCCTTTTGCTGGGCTGCACTTTGCAGGCTAATTACTTGGCTCCATTAAATCATGAGGAAACTAGACTTGCAGTTTCATGTGAGAGAGCCTTCCTTGAGGCTTTGGATGGGTCTTGCCGCACTCCTATTGCTGGATATGCTTGCAAAGACAAGAATGGTGACTGTATATTTAAAGGGTTGGTGGCTTCTCCTGACGGAACTCGTGGTATGATTTGCTTTGCTCAAAGAAATTGTTTCTCAATTTTCATTTTGCTAGTATCAAAAACGATGTATTTCTTCTCTGTCTCTGTATTTCAGTACTTGAAACTTCTAGAAAAGGTCCATATGCCCTTCAAGATATGATTCTGATGGGAAAGGATGCTGGCAAGGAACTACTTTCGCGGGCAGGTCCTGGCTTTTTTGATTGTTGATTAGTTTAACAGCAGCACAAGTAGAAAGGGAAGAACTCGAGTCTTCCCATTTAACTTGAAGTGGTTGTTTCCAAATTGTTCAATTTTCCTCCTGAGCTATTATTTGTTGTAACATTAAGAACAATAGTTTGATTGATTGTCAGCTAGAAGAGAATGTAGAGAGAGGCTTAGATAAAATTTGTTCTTTTTATTAATATTAGAAAGTAAAATTTTTTTGTTCCCTTTCTGTGTATGTGGTTGTCCATTTGTGTATGTGCACAGTCATTGGTATGTATGTGTGCTTTGAAATGCATGCTTATGTCCACAATATAACTTTATCTACTGCATTGAATATTCAGAATCCTTGCTTTTAGACCATATAGGCATTATTGCGCAGTTGATTGGTGGTAGGTGTTTCAGAAGAGATTATAAGATGTTATGATTCACATGGATTTGTGGCCTATGTTACATCAGGAAGTAGGTAAGGTTGATTTACCACAGTTTGCCATCTTATTCAATAATCAGAATTTAAACATTTTGTTTTGGATTTAAATTGCAACAGTCAGATTCATTAGCCCCTTGTTGCAACTGTGAATTACTAAGGGATTGTTACGTCTGTTTCCCAATGCTCCAGCTTGTAAAGTTCTTTCACTTTCCATCATAGTTTTCCTTTCTTCAAGTTTCAACTAATTATTCTTTTTTGGCAGGCGTTGAGTTTTACATATCCCTGTTTGGACAGAATTGAAGTGTATGATGATTCCTCTGCAAATGTATTTTCATCTATGCGATCTCTCTCTGCAATTTTATTGTGAAGATTGAATCAATACAATAAAGTTTGCAAGCAAAATAATTTGTTCAACATGCAAGCTCATACATTATTTATTTCTGCTTTATTTGTAAAAAGAAGAGTGTTTTTATCACTTTTTTAAGGTTTATGCCAACTCATTTACATAAGTTGAAAGAGGGGAGATGAAGGAAAGGGAGAGATCTTAGGTGTTAGTAAGTTAGCAAGGGAAGAATTTGAGCCGTAGCCTCATATACATTACCAGAGACATTAGAAGCTTGAAGTAAAAGGCATCTTTGTACGAGTCTGCATGTTAAGTTGTTAAAACTCGAATACTATTGTTTGAACCTCTTCTTGAAAGCTTAAGCTTTAACGTCAAGTGTTTGCTTAACATGGTGTCAGAGCATTTTGACCTTACGATCTTGTGTCAAATCCATCCGAAGATTAATTCTATTTGATGAATTAGATTGTAATTTGCACAGGGCAAAGTGGGTTGCCCATGTATTTGGATCCACATGACAAGCATGTTACCTGTTAGATGAGTACAGCTTTGCACGCCGGAGAGTATTAGAACTTAAAATGCTATTGCTTGGATCATTAGGTGATGGCTTAAGCTCTTGAATCTAGTGGTTTCTCTAACATTGGTCATTGATAAAAGGCTGAAGTTTCTGTTTTGTTAAAGCAATAGTTAGTAAATAAAAATGAAGGATAGAAAGCGGAAATTTATGACCCGGCTGAAGGAAATGAAGAGGGATATGTTGCATCTTTTAGTTAACTATTGTACGTGTTTTTTTATTTCATCGTTAAACTTTTGATTTATTAGGGTTCTCAAAGATATTCTCCCAACTAGCTGGGCTAATGTGTCTGTTTGATGTCTGATTAATACACTGATACCATATTCACAAGTCTATTACGGAACTATTTTCCCTTTTAAATATTTTGTTTAGTACTGTTAAACATCTGCTAGACATTGTCCTGCCCTAGCAAGAAACATGAGAAAAATTATGCACCTTTTGAAAGAGAGATTTCTCTATTGTACAATATTCCTAGCTTTTTGTTGTTAGATGGCACTTTTTTTCAAAGCAAAAGAATTCTAGAGTTGTTTTTTTTGTTTTTTAAAATGCAAAATGACAATATTACCCCCTTGTCGTTTGAGTTTCTCTAACATTGTTATGAATTTTATAACTAAATGAAATCTCTTTAGAAAGTTAATGGGATACCTTCATGTGGTTGTCACTTGATATTAGTAGTTGGATGATATTTTTCTTTTATTTTATTTGAAAACATTGTCAACAGTACTAGGGTATACAAATTCTTATGCAAATTTTATTCATACAAAGTAGTATGACAATTTTATACGACTGTTACTTCATTCTATTTTATCTCTTGGAGAGTATAGGACCTGTGAACACAGTTTAAAGCACTACATTAATTTGTATGGGTAGATTCTGAATATTTAGCAGTCCTCAAATTATATATTCCTTCTCGTTTGTTTGCTTAAAGCATTCAATGCGATACTTGTGTTCCACATACTCGGAAGTAGCTGCTGTGACTGCTTCTTGCGTAGCGGCAGTATCTTTGTTTCTGTCAAATTGTGGAAAATTTATCAACAGTAGTTCAAACCAATTTCTCTCCCTCTCTCAAAGTAAGAATTGATTTATTCCATACATTCCCCTCTCAGTAAAGAATACTATCTTCTATTTTTCTTTGAATATTTTGTTCATCCCTAGTATACCATCTACAGTGGTTTCTTTCTTTTCTTTTTCGTGTTATGTATTGGGCGGGGTTATGGGAATTGTACTTTTTACTGCAAGTGAAAGATGTACAAATGTCGGGGGAGTTAAATTAGTACAATAATTGGCTGAAGCTAATAGTCTTATGAAAAACTTTGGTGCAGTTTCTTTTAAAATAAAAAATGTGTGATTGCACTCTACCTGCCTGAACTTAAAAGTCCAGGAGTAGCACCACAATTCCAAACAAAGCTTAAGATTGGAATACATGTTCAAAATTTCAGGAGTTCCAGGCAGGCTAAAAAGAGGTAATAACCTGGTAAATGGAAATGATAATTGTACTTGAAGCTGAGAAGCTATGTTTGTGGAAGGGAAGTCTGTATAGTTCTGCTGCCCGAGTGATGAGATTTCACAGCTCTGCTCTGATCATTCAAATTCAACATACATTTTTTGAATTAACTAAACTATAGAGCATATATATATGGGCTGTTGGCCTGGTGTGAAGCTGGAAATTTTCATTAATGCTCCTTAATTTGCCTATTCAATACCACTACGTGCCTCCTCTTTTCTTAAACACACATTCATGTCTGAAAATATCTTTTCTTTTTATGCAACATTGAAATTTCTTTACAAATTGCCACACTATTTCCAATTTAGAATTTAATAATGGCGTGCGCACGTGTATGTATAGCACATACCTTGAAGGTCACGGAGACTTATCACTTGTGAATAAATAAAAAAAAATAATGTACCCGTGTATAGAGTGTGGTGAATTATCACTTTCGAGTGGTTAAATTAAATTATTATTGTCATTATTTGTTTTATTAAAATCGTTGGTTTTAAAATTAACAAAATCGAATTCCCAATAAATTGTTAGGAACAAACATTGAAAAAGGTACTAAAATGGGGCGGATGGTAATTTTTTATTGGCCAAAAAGTGTTGAATAAGCTGTAGAGATTGCTTGGGTGCAAAAGTCGGAACTTGGTGACCAGCTCCTCTGACTGTAACAAACGTAAGTCCATCGTACACAATTGTCCATCTGCCGACCTATCAAATTCCAATTGCAAAATAATTGGAAGAATTAAGATAAAATAAAAAGGGGGACTTTAATTAATTACCTGTTGGTCTGCATACCAGGGTGTCCATTCTTCAATGGTTTTGAGCCCAAGTTTTCTTAACGTGTAGCTAGTTGCCGTTAATTCTTTCCGTCAGTATCTCCACTGCCATTGCATTTACATAATAATGATAATACATCAATAAATAATTGGAATCAAGAATTATTAATTTATTGCTCATAAAATTAAAATTACCTGCAAACCCAAATTCGGAGGCCGCCAGCTTTAAGCTTTTTAATTATAGGAAGAACGGACGACGGTGCATCGCTCCAAGATGATATCTTCTCACTGCAAATTATTAAAACTACTTCAAACTGTAAATCTAAACCATTTTTATCACTGATAACGGCTTTTAAGATCTTTCTATATAAAATTGAATGAAGTACGTACCTGCAGTGAGTCCATGGATAAGGAATTTTGGTAAGATTAGCACGGAGAGCCTTCTGAACTTCAGGTCTGTTCAAATACACCTCTGTGTAGTCTGATGCACAAGGGTCGTAACCAGCTGGTCTCTTACGCCAACCATCCTACAACCATTCAAAACCCCAAACCCAACCTTAGTTATAATATGTTTTCCATCAGTTAAAAATGCTAGTTAATAATGCATTAATTGTAATTAATTAATTAGCTAATAAAATGAACGACTTACAAATTTGGAAAACAATTTAGGAGCAATGCCTCGAATAATAGGAAGTCGTCTGGTTCTTTTGAAGGTGAAGTTACTATTAACACAAGGAGGAGTGTACAAGCTGTACACGTCTATGATTTTATAAACAGCGAAGTACTCGTCCAGGGCTTCACTGCAATTATCAGATATCTGGTCAATATGTTCAATGCTGAAATTGCATTCGTTCTTTATTTTATAATACAAACAGTCAGATATCACTGCATGATCCCATGCATAATCTATCATTCCCGTCTGATCTGTTTCATCATCCAGTAATGCATTCCCAATCTGCATATCCATCCATCAAATCATGGTTAAGAATCATTAAACTAAACAAAATTAATATTAACTAGTTTTATGTATATATATATAGAACAAGCTAAAGAACACTTAATTTAGATGACTAAAACTCAAGATATTCAATCTCGAAAATGGCTTGTTGCCTAGCATTTTATACTGCAGATTGAAACCAAAAACGACTGCAAAATCCTAAAACAACTATCTCAATGACACATCATTTAAAATCATTTAGTTCATCACAATTAAATATGAGAACACCCCCTCAACACTCTCCACCTTGTTCAAAGTATTTTCCTTCAAGTGTTGCCCTGCACCTCTTCTGGAATTAACCTTTAACATCTGCTGAGTTCAAGTAGAACTTGAACTTCCCAACAGGTAAAATCTTGGTAAGCATATCTAATGGATTAACAGATGTATATACCTTCTCAAGCTTGATTGACCTTCTAGTAGTTTTTTCTCTTATGCAATAGTACCAGACATCAATGTGCTTGGTCCTCTCATGAAACACTTGGTTCTTGGTCAGATATAATGCACTCTAGTTGTCACAATGTATTACTATTGACTCTTGATTTAACCACAACTCATTGATTATCCCTCTCAGCTAAAGAGCTTCCTTCGTAGCTTCAGTAATGGTTGTAAATTCAGCCTCAGTTGACGACAATACAACTATAGATTATAAGTTAGCCTTCCAGCTAATTAAACAACCATCCAGACTAAACATATAGCCAGTTATTGATCTTCTTTTGTTTAATTCTCCATCAAAATCAGAATCAACATATCCTACCACTTGTCTTCTTTCCATACCTACTTTAACATACACTAAATCATAGCTAGAAGTACCCTTTAAGTATCTGAAGATCCACTTTACTACTTTCCAATGTTCTTTTCCTGGATTTGCCATGAATTTACTCACCACATTTACTACAAAGGTTATATCTGGCCTTGTGCAGATCATTGCACACATCAAACATCAAACATCCCACAGCCTGTGCATATGGTACTTTAGCCATCTTATTTTTATCTTCTTCTGATTCTGGTGATTGTGAAGAAGAAAGTTTGAAATGTGCAGCTAGAGGAGTTTGTACTTTCTTAGCTTCATTCATTCTAAACCTTAGCAGAACCTTCTTCACATATTTTTTCTGTGACAGCACTAAAGAACAAGCACTTCTATCTCTCACAATTTCTATCCCCAGAATCCTCTTAGCTCTTCAAATTCACTGCTTAGTAGACACTTTACCTGTCAATTTCATGCCTTTCTCTACATGCAATTAGCATGTCATTTACATATAGCACTAGATAGAGTATTCCACATTCCTGTAAATTTTGGAGATAAACACAACTGTGATATTGACTCTTTATAAATCCCTGCTGAGTTATAAATTGATCAAATCTTCTATACTATTGTTTATGAGATTGTTTCAAGCCATATAAAGACTTTTTTAGCAAGCATACATGATCTTTTTTTTATCTAAAACTTCAAATTCTTCTGGTTGCTGCATCAGGATATTCTCTTCAAGCTCTTTATGTAGAAAGGCTATTTTTACATCCATTTGATCAAGTTCTAGATCAAGGACAGCCACCATAATTAGTAAATTTCTTATTGAAGTGTGCTTCACCACAAGAGAGAAAATTTCATTATAATCCACTCTCTATTTCTGTGTAAATCCTCTAGTTACAAGTCTTGCCTTGTATCTAGGTGCTTCTCTTATCAAATTGCTTTCTTTGATATTGAAAATCCATTTATAGCTAACCAGCCTTCTGTTTTCAGGTTTTGGAATCAAAATCCAGGTTTGATTCTTAATGAGAGAATCTATCTTTTCTTGCATAGCCTTATACCATTACAATTTGTCTTTACAATTTATGGCCTCCATATAACTCTTGGGCTCATTTTCAATCATATTGTCAGTAGCTGTTAATGAAAGGATATAAGATCTACATAAGCAAATCTACTTGGTGGTTTTACTGCCCTCCTTTGCCTATCTCTTGCTAATTTGTAGTCTTGCAGGTTTCTAGATTTTTGTTGAGGCATGATGTCCTTGCTGAATTCACCTTTATCAGTTTGACTACTCTCCTCATCATGTTCTTCAAAGTGCTTCACCTCCACTTGAACTGATGCCTTTTGTTCTCCATGTGAATCAACACCTCCAACTGCATCTAATGGTTTAATCAAGGCCATTTCATTAAACACAACATCCCTTGATATGATGTATCTTGCTGGCTTGCCATCTGGACACTAGATTTTATAAACTTTTACCTCTTCAGGGTACCCAACAAAGATACCTTTGATAGCCCTTAGCTCAAGTTTACCTTGTTTTACATGTCCAAACACTCTAATGTTTTTATAGGATACTGGTCTGCCATTCCACATTTTTTTTGGTGTCTTTGAATCTATGGCTAAAAAGGGACTTCTATTGACCAAATAACAAGCTGTTGTGATAGCTTCTGCCCAAAAAATTTTTGGTAACTTTGAGTTAATTAGCATGCATCTTACTATGTCAATCAAGGTTCTATTCATCTTTTTAGCAAGTCCATTTTAATGTGGAGTATCCACTATAGTTTTATGCCTAGCTATCCCATTCTTCCTACAATAGTCTTCAAACTCATTATTGTAGAATTCTAGGCCATTGTTAGTTCTCAGCTTCTTCACCTTCTTTCTTGTTTGATTTTCCACCAATGCTTTCCATTCTTTGAATTTTTTAAAAACTTGATCCCTAGTCCTAAGGATATAAACCCAAACCTTCCTTAAATAATCATCTATTAGAGATAAGAAGTATTTGCATTGGTTTAGTGAATGAACCTGAGCATGCCCCCATAGGTCAGCATGTATGCAATCTAGGATTCCTTTAGTTTTATGAATAGCCTTTGAGAATTTAACCCTGTAAACCTTTCCAAAAATGTAGTTTTCACAGAATTCTAGCTCTCTTATCTTAGCATCCCCAAGCAAACCCTGTTCACTAAGTTTTTTAAACCCTTTTACACTTATATGACCAAGTCTTAAATGCTAGAGCTTGGTATCATCACATCCTGATACAGAAGAAATTGCAGCAGCCCCAATCATAGAAGAATCACTGAGTATATATAGCCCATTCTGTCTTATTTCTTTTATAACTATCATTGACCCTTTATAGATTTTTAGGACACCATTTTCAGCCTTAAAGTTACAACCTTGGCAATCCATTATCCCCAAAGAAATTAAGTGTCTTTGGAGATCAGGAACATGCCTAACATGTTATAATGTTCTTATGATGCCATCATGCATCTTAATCCTAACATTACCTATCCCAATCATTGGACAAGCCATATTGTTTAACATCTTTCCCCCATCTATTTCATGATAGTTGTTGAAAAAATTCCTATAAGGACACATATGAAATGAGCAGCCAGAATCTAAAATCTACTGACCTTCTGTATTTTTTTCTGATGCAATCAATAGATTACCACTCTCATAGCCTTCTTATGATCCCCCTGAATATGATGCTGAGTTTGATGCAATGGTAGCATTGCCTTATCTTGTTTGAGCCTCATTTGCTTTGTGCTTTCTCTCAGGACACTCCCTTTTAAAGTGGTCTTCCTTGTTACATTGATAGCACTTCTTTTTCTTTGATTTTACCTTTGATTTCCTAAAATTCTTCTTCTTCTTTTCCTTTCTTTTAATTCTTGCATTTGCTGTCAATCTCTCTCTATTTCCAGATTCTTTAGCTTCAGTTTTCTGTAATTCTTTTGTGTTCAGTGCTGACTTAACATCTTCCATAGATAAAGAATCCTTTCCAAAGAAAAGTGTATCAACAAAATGTTCATATGAACTTGGTAATGATCTGAGCAATATCAAAGTTTGATCTTCATCTTCAATCTTGATATCTATGTTTTTAAGATATGATATAATTTTGTTATAGTTATCAAGATGCTCCTGCATTGTAATTCCTAGTTGCATTGTAAAGTTGTATAATTACTTCTTTCGATACAACCTGTTGGTAAGAGATTTCGTCATGAATAGACTCTCCAATTTGAGCCACAAAGACTCCATCAAGACTCTCCAATTTCGTCATGAATAGAACTTGCTGCACTTTTCTGCTTTGACACCTCCTTTTAGACTCCATCACCAAGACATAGAATTATTGCACTGCGAGCTTTCCTAAGAAGATCTCTCTTCCCCTTTTTACTCATTGATGTAAGCAAGTTCTTTTCTCCCTCTAAGGCTTCTTCTAACCCTTGATGAACAAGAAGAGCTCGTATTTTCAATCGCCAAAGATTAAAATCAGAATCTGCATTCAACTTCTCAATCTCAAACTTGGAAGAAGCTATGATTTTTTCAAGAATCTAACTTGACTCTGATACCAATTGTTGCAAATTCAAACCCTTATTCATTCAACAATGATTCTTGATTACAATCAAGTAACACAATTCATCAAGAACATACAAATCAAACAGCAAGAAAATAGAACAACAACTTTATGTGGTTTAACTCAAAATCTACATCCACGAGACTAACACGCTATCAAGAACTTTATTAAAGAAGATGAAGATTACAATTACAGAGTGAATGTTCACAGCTATAAAACAAGCTAAAGAACACTTAATTTGGATGACATAAAACTCAAGATATTCAATCTCAAAAATGACCTATTGCCCAGCATTTTATACTGCAGATTGAAACCAAAAACGACTGTAGAATCCTGAAACAACTATCTTAATGACACGTCATTTAAAATCATTTAGTTTACCCACTTAAATCTGAGAACACCTCCTCAACAAAACATTTGCACTCGATAAAGAGAATAAGTTACCGCAACGCCTTTTAAATTGATGTAATTTTGCTTGGAAACATTCTTGTTATTATCGAAAATGACCTCCACAAGCTGTGGAACATAATGCCCTAAATAATAATTAAGCAACTCTAATTAATTAATTACTTAAGGGTGGATAAGCAGAAATATTAGAGTTTGAGTTTGAGATATTAATACCTGCATAGATTTCACCAGCAATGTAGAATTCATGGGACTTGAACTGTGGGAATCTCTTAAACCAGTTGATAAGAAATGTATACGAATCCCTAGCTAATCATATATATAAAGAATTAAATTAATTGAAAAAATTATATTATACTGAGAAGGTATTTGCATTGCATTGCATGGAGGAAATAAATAATTTAATTAAAATTACCAGTAATAGTGTCACCAAGTTGAGCCAAGTCAGTACTAGTATTGGTGTAGGAAAATCCAACTCCAACAGGTGATTCCAAAAACAATAAATTGGCCGCTGAACAAACAAAAATGAATCTCGTACGTACATACGATTAGTTACCATGCTATGCAATATTGTATGCAAGCATGCATGTAAATTAAATTAATTTATTTTTATTGGTTACGTACCTAGGTTCCACCTATAGGGGTTGAGCTTTAGCTCTGGTTTGCCTTTCTGAGTTAAGAAAGGCCCTGCCTCTTCTGCTTCTCCATACCCAATCGACGAGCATCCTGGACCTGCAACATTATTAATTTGCCAAATTAATTTGAAATGTTTTTGGGTAATTAATTCCAAATGTTTTCTTTGTTACACGATTAAATTTTATCCTCCTAGATACAAATTCCTAAAGATGGATTCTTTTTCTTCAAATTAAGACCAGAACCTGTCAATTATATATATGTATATATATATATTCTTTCTGTTATCCATACTTTCCTAACTTCTTGTTAATATACGAACTATACACACGCTACAATTATATTATACCAGAGCCAATCAATTAAATCATCTGTAGTTAATGTTCAAATTGTTTCTAATATAATGCCAGCCTCGGTAGTTGTAGTGTAGTATATACAATTGTAGTTGAGTAGTTATAATGTGATTGCAATTCAGTAGTTGCAGGGTAATGCGTATATTAATTAGTTATCAACTCCGAAAAGACTTTACATACATATAAATTATTTGCAAATCAACAAAGTCGGTTTGTTGATTTATGATGAAGTTGATCTTTCAGGGAATTGAAATGAGATAAAAGAATCTAAAGAAAAACATATTATGTACGTATATATCTATTAAGATAATTAAAATACACAAATTAAAGTTGAAGATTGAAGCAATAAATGATGCACAATGACAACGGATTCCACAAATTTATGTGCATGCCAAGTTAACACTACCCCAAGCTATAGCACATGGGGATGGAGAAGGGCCCTAAATTTGAGAACGAAGTCTGTCTATTTTATGTTGATTATTTATAACAGTTAATTAAGCTTGAATCAATGGTTCTCATCCGTTAACTTACCATCTTTATTTTTTGATGATCGATCATTTGATATTATTATTAGAATTTTTTTTTTTTTGACAAAGTGTTTCTGTTTAAAATTATTTATTTATAAATATTTTTAGCATGTAAAATACGTACGTACGTACGTACGTACATACATACATACCTGTGTGTGTGTGTAGATAGATAAATAATTAAACATGTGAAAATACTGATTGTTATTTGTTGTAAAAGCAAATAAGGTAGCAGTTATAATGAATTATTAGTAAATACTATTAGGATGAGTCTATATACATTCTCAAATATATTATGAACGCTCATATTTTAATAAAATATTTTATTATAAAAATAATAATAATAATTCAAATTATTATCGAAGACTATATAACACAAAAATAGAATAGCATTATTAATTAAATTAATAACAAATGTTTCAGGTGCATTAAAAATAAATATTCAGTATGCACAAATACGAAAAAGAATGTGATTAATACTACAATATCTACTATGATAATTTTTTTTTCCAAATAAAAGACAAATTTTAAATTTGAAGCACAGTAATTTTTTTTTTTTAATCATTGATTGTATTGTTTATTGAGTGTGATGATTATTTGCACGAGTACGTGGGAAAAAAAAAAAAATCTAATTGAGGCACAATAATTGATGATTATCTGCACAAGCACAAATGTGGTTTTTTGTGTGATTATATCTAATAGTTGATATATTATATTTAATTGAAAATTATTTTAAAATTTTTAAGAGTTTGTTAAGTAGAAATAAATTTTTTTAATTTTATTAATGGATGTGCAAATGAAAAAAAAGTGTTAAAGAGTATATTTGAGGGTTTAAAGAGACCCACATGTAAATATAACAGATAATTATTTAAATATGAGTATTATTATGTACAAAAAATATAAAAAAATTACTTATATAAATTGATTTGATAAATATTTATTTATTATTACATATTTTATATTTTTATGAAAGGATAAACAATTCTATGCAGAAAAAAAAAAGAAAAAAAATGATAACATAAATGTCAAGTCAATTTGTCTAAATGAAGTTTGGATTTCTAATATTAGTATTTAAATATATACCCTTAAATTTATTTAAATTTTAGTAACTAAAAAAGTAAAAGCTAACACTATCATTAGTTAATTGTATGATGTGGTACAATACATGGTGGCTATGATTATTAGCAGTCAAAGAAATTCTCTATGATTATTAGCAGTAAAAGAAATTTAACGACGATAGTAGATATCAAAAGAAAGAGTTTTATGTAGTTCAAAAAATAAAATAAGAGAAATATTTTTATTAATTGTGAGTGAAAAAAATTAATTGAGAGATTCATATATTTTTTTCACTATATTAATTGAATGATGAATTTTTTTGTTCTATTACTTTTTTTTTAACTCACAATTAATAAAAATATTTCTTTCACCTTATTTATTAGATGATCTTTCTATATCAATAATAAGTCTACTTAAAACTCTATCAGGTAACAGAAGTCATTAATAGCTATTATTAATCATTGCCTTATTGAAAATAATTAATCTTTAAGGAATCAATAATTATGAGCTATTATAGTTAATCAAGGCGAAGATAAGAAAGTTAAATATAATAATTAAACCAGATTCATCCGCTAATTAATAATAAGACTAACGTTTCATCTCTTCTAGAACCCGTTTAAATTTTGCCATCAACAAAATAAAATACTACAAAACATTGATGACAACGCGATGATTTTTAGTTCTCTGTCGAAATCTAAAGAGGACAGGATTAATATAAAAGACCAATAATGACTGCGACCAACTGCTTCTACCCATGTTTCGTAGCATATTCATATATAATATTATATTTACTGTAAATTTTTGTATGGCCATTTTCATCCATTCAAGTGGGATTTCCGAAGTGGATCCAAGTTGCAAGTTTTATTCCATTTTTCTTGTAGTGGTTGATAATACAATCCTAGCCGCCAACTTGGGACCGCACGGATTCGTATATTATGGTCATGGCCAAAACCAAAAGCTAGCTGTCTATCCAGAAAATTAAGGAATCGAATATTGGATGGATTAGTGACGACGCTTTTTGCCCTTATCATATTAAAGAAAAAAAAATGAGTGGTGCAAGAAAATGAAACGAGAACTCGCAACTTATTATATGAACTATCCTTGATTTTATATTAATAAACAATGAATTAATTCTAACTAAGTTTCTTTGAAACATAACAAGGTTATTAAGAAATATAATTACCTCCGTTGAGCCATAAGAGGAGAGGTTTCTGCTCGGGTTTGGTGGAGGCTTCGAAAAACCAATAGAACAGTGCTCTTCCATGAGATTCATTGACAGTAACATAACCTGCGCATTGCCTTAAGTTAACCGCAGGCTGGCCAGGAAGTTTAACAACTCGGTCTGCTTCTTGTCGAGCCAAAACATCTTTACTCAGCTCTTCATTTCCAGCACTACTCACTTCTGCCAATAAGCTTAGAGATAAAAGTGGAAGAAGAAGAAGAATAAGAATATTCAATGAAGCCATTGATCGAATACCCAACTGTTCTTTTATGTGTTATGTAGTTATTTATATATTTATATGGACGTGGGCTTTAGATAATGGCAGATTCAAAGACAGATAAGAATCATGCGGAGCATTGCTGTTTGCATCTTTTCTTTTTAAGAAATAAATTAAAAATAAAAAAAACCAATGAATTTAGTTTCAACTTGTCATGTATTCTCTGTTTTAAGTTCGCTAAAGAGTATTATATGCACATGTATATGTAATGTAAGCATACAATCTTAAGGTATGCTTTAAAATTCAAGAAATTAAGTGTGGAAGTTATAGAACACTAATCTCTCGCCATTACTCTTGTTGACATTTTTTTATACTACCAAAGTCTTCTAAACTCTCTAAATCCTCTCAAGATGGTGTTTAACAAGAATTTTGAGTTTAGGGACCTTAGTAAAGTAAAACACCTCCCAATTTATAGAATTTCTTCTATCAAATAATTCTCACACTTAATGGAGGTTTAATGACCACTCAATACTGCAGTTACAAGTTTTGAATTTGAATTTGAAGTTAGAAAATCATAATGGGGAGTTAAGGGCCATAATTAGAATGTTACAAATTCATTTTAAAACTGAATTTGTAACCTACATTCTCTCATTTGGCCCGCAAACTTCAAATTCTCATATACAAGAAACTACATACATGAATCATGACGATATATTATCAAAATTGACAACTTTTCTTTCATGAATTACAGAAGTATGATGTTTCTTACTGCAACTTTAATGTGGTCTTAATGAATAAACCTTATGTTTATTCTTGGTCCAACATAATGACCTTAACTTAATGAATAAATCTCATGTTTATTCTAAGTCTAATAAATTTGTTTTCTATCAAATAAATGTGCACACTTTATAAGAAAATAAATAATCAGAGTTTTATTAATAGTAATAAATTTATATACTGGAACGAAGTTTCATATGAGCTACATGATCCTTAAACTTTAATGGTGGCATACCTTTTGTTAAAGGATATGCGATCATCAATTCAGTGCTAACATGCTCAATAACCACTTTATTTTCCTTAACACGTTCCCTAATGGTTAAGTACTTAATGTCGATGTGTTTACTTCGACTTTCACTTTTATTATTCTTAGTCATAAATACAGTAGTTGAATTGTCATAATATATCTTCAATGGCATAAAAATAGAATCCACAAGTCTAAACCCAGATATGAAACTCTTTAACCATACTCCATGAGAGGTAGCCTCAAAATACGAAATGAACTCGGCCTCTATAATGGAAGTAGCAATCAGTGATTGCTTAGCACTTCTCCAAGATATGACTCCACCAGCTAACATAAAGATATATCTAGATGTTGATTTTCTTGAATCATCACAGCTAGTGAAGTCTGAATCTGAGTAGCTAACTACTTCCAAATTATCAGTTCGTTTATATATAAGCACGTAATCTTTGATCCCTTGAAGGTACTTCAAAACTTTCTTTGCAACTTTCCAATGGTTCAATCTTGGGTTACTCTATGTCAGGTCTTGTACAGACTTGAGCATACATAATGTTTCTAATAGTTGAAGCATACGGAATGTTGCTCATTTGTTCCTTTTCGAAATTATTTCTAGGGCATTGGTTTAAATTGAACTTATCTCCCTTAACAATTGGTACTATACTTAGAGAATAATCCTTCATTCGAAATTTTTCTAGAACTTTATTAATATAGGTTTCTTGAGATAAATCTAAAATAGCCCTATGTCTGTCTCTATGTATCTTAATAATGCCAATGACATAAGATGCTTCACCCATATCTTTCATATTAAAATTTTTAGAAAGGAATTATTCACTTCATGTAGAAACCCTTTATTATTGGTTGCAAGTAGTATATCATCTACATATAGAATAAGGAAACAAATTTTACTCCCACTAACCTTCTGGTATATACATTGATCTATGATATTTTCTTCAAAACCAAAGGAAGAAATAATTTCATGAAATTTTAAATACTACTGCCGGGAGGTTTGTTTCAACCCATATATAAATTTCTTAAGTTTACAAACTAAATACTCACAACCACTGGAAGAGAATCATTCAGGTTGTTTCATATAAACCTCTTCTTCCAGATCACCATTAAGGAATGCTGTTTTCACATTCATTTATGTAACTCTAAATCAAAATGAGCTACTAATGCCATGATTACACGAAAAAAATCATTTTTAGACACAGGAGAAAAAGTTTCTGTGTAATCGATTCCTTCTTTCTAAGTGAACCCTTTGGCAACAAGTTTAACTTTGTATCTCTCAATGTTGCCTAATGAATCCTTTTTAGTCTTAAAGATCCATTTACATCCAATGGGTTTGAACCCTTTAGGCAACTTAATAAGGTCCTAGACTTTATTCGTTGACATATAATTCATCTCATCTTTCATGGCATTATACCATAAGTCAGATTGCTGACAACTCATGGTTTGTGAAAATGTTTCTGAATCATTTGCAGCTTTAATATTATAATCTGACTCTTGTAAATACACAATATAATCACTAGAAATTGGTGATCTTTTTACTCTAGTAGATATTCTTAATGTTGCTTCAACATTTTTCTGAGGAGTATGTTGTACAACTGGTTGTTCAATAACTTGATCTACTAAAGCATCACCAATTTGTAGAATTTGATTATCATTTGGTTGAATATTAACCATTGTTGGATCAACATCCATTTGTACTGAGGGGATGTTGTTGATGACAATCACTTTAGTACTTGAAGTAGACAGTTCTAAATGATCATTCTCAGAAACTTTGTTCTGGGATTGATCCTTCCCACTAATCAAGTCATTCTCAAGAAATTTAGTATTTTTTGATTCCATAAACTTAATGTAATATGATGGACAATAAAATATGTATCTTTTAGACCTTTCTAAATATTCAATGAAATATCCACTAATGGTCTTAGGATTTAATTTCTTCTCTTGCGGATTATAAACTCTTATTTCACAAGGACAACCCCAAACGCGTACATGTTACAAACTCGGTTTCCAACCTTATCATAACTAAAATGGCATTTTAGAAACTATCTTAATTTGAACCTGGTTTAATATATGCACAACTGTCTTAAGAGTTTCTTGTAACATCTTGATATTTCTATACTCTTAAAATCCTGTCATAGAGTTATAATACAGTATTTTCGAGAGTTTTGATAAGAGAAAGAGTTGACCGGTATTCGAGACAGTGTACTGTATGAACAAAAAATATAGTATTTCATTACCGATATCAGAAATTTGACGATGAAAGTAGAAAGCTGTAATTTCTCATTGTGCGTGCACGACTATATAAGCGGGACGAGTCAGAAAACCTGACAACACCACCTCACTTTTTTCCTCCTTTTTCTCTCTCTTCTCTCTCTCCTCCCTACGGTTCTCTCTCCTATAAATAGTGACTTTTGTCACCGGACCTCAGATCACCTCATTGCTGGCGAGTGGAGGACCGCCGGGTCGTCGCGAGTGCAACGTTGCCAACCCTGCCCCGATCGTCGTTGCCACGCGCCCTCACGTGCCGCCCAAAGCTTCGCCAATGTGAACTTTGATCTGCGATTCACGGCGATCTACGACGAGTTGACCGACAGCTCTGGCGCGTCTGGCACTGTCTCGCCGTCATCTTCACGGTGGTGTGCTCAGTTCCGGCATTTGGTCACCGGATTCCGGTAAGAGAAGGCTGATCGGGAAGGTGTCTTTCCGGCAAGATTTTCGGCGATTGGTGTAGCTTCGGTGGAATCTGAACCGATCAGTGTGCTCTCCGACACTCGTACTTCGACGCAGTATGTTTAGATCTCAAGTTGGAATGAGTTTCGATGATGATTTGAGGGCCCAAAATAGGTACCTTGAAATCTGAAATTTTAGGATTTTTAGTGATTTTGAATACTTTAATTTGTGTTTTGAATACTTTAATTCCGTTCGTGAAATGGAAACCAAAATTTTATGGATTAAATAGTGCCTATAAATAGTGCTAGTAAACAGTAACTTGCACGTTTTTCGAGAAAAAATCTATAGCGTACGTAGGAGTATTTCGAACGCGTATATCCTCTCCGGGACAGTTTTTCATCATTCGTATAGGCACTGGGTTCCCGGAGGTAAGATAATATATTATTTACATTGTGAAAAAATAGATTTTAATATTTATAATATTTATAATTGCATGAATGTATATCATAATAATGGGTTAAATTGTAGAAAAGTCCCATTGACGGGGAATGGGTATGATTGTGCAATTAGAAGTGTTAATATCCGTATGTTAAATATATATATGTATATATAGTTATAAGCGTAATATCATTACCGTCGACCTGCAGTGCTACATTAGGTATTCTAAAATACCTATACAGCATTGTATGTCCCATGTTTGTATTTATATATTTATATGGTAGGTACGCTTATATATACATACGTAATTATGCCCTTATGATTGAATGATTGAGTAGATGTTGCACTTGATGTTTTGCAATGTTATCCGAATGAACATGTACGTATACGTTAGTATGATATAATTATTATGCAGTAGTAAGGTAATGAGTATATTTTGACTTATGATGATATGTTGGGATTGCGTGTAATGACGCAATATATGATAACCGATTAAAATATGTATATGTGAATTTGTATTAATAGTGATATAGTGTATCCACATGTTTGGATTGTAATATATTTCTGTGTTTTATCTTGATTGTTTTATGGTGTATTTATATGTCAGAGTGGAATATGTTTTCATGACTTTGTACTGCTAGCCTTATGATAAATCCATGCGTATAAAGTCTTTTTAGAAGATAAGGACTAATAATTGTGTTTCATAGGTAATTATATTACCTATCATGAAATTATTAACGTGCTGCTTGATTAATGTAGGCAAAATGGTCATGTTGTCATGACTGAGTCGACTATGAATAAATCTGTGTGGATAATTGGTATAATTGGGATAATTATGGATCGGTAGTTTTTTCGTTACCCTATTAAAGCCGCTTAGGATGGAGCAGTATCATTATAGTAAGACTGTGGTGCCCTTCGGGGTATGTTGAACCCACAGCAGCTCCGGATTGATAATAAGACTGTGGTGCCCTTTGAGTTATGTTGAACCCACAGCAATTGAGAAATGATAATAAAAATCATGGTGCCCGAGGGGTATGTTGAACCCATGGTAGGAAGCGGCTGTTCTCCATGGCGTTCTTAAATACGTGCAAACCATGGCAGAACTAATTATACTGTTGGTTTGAGGAACCCGGTGTGGGCGAATGACCATTGTATACATATATTGAAGTGTACGGTGGATATCATGACCACGATCCATAATTTACTTAATTATGACAGATCTATAAAGAAATGAATTCATGTGTCTATTAGATTCAAACTGTATGGTAGAATACTTCTATCTGCTAAGAGTTGCTTGTGTTAGTGTGAATTGCAATGAGACAGTAACACGTTGTGTTTTATTTGGTATAGGGACTGTCATGGTTCTCTTGTACAGGTAGGACAGCTTATATGTATAGGTAGGGCAGCTTATATGTATAGGTAAGGCAGCTTATATGTATAGGCAAACTCTTGCCGAATTCCTATAAGAAATACTATTCATATAGCTATTTATGACCTCCCTTTGTATTCTGGTTTTTATATGTAGAGAAAGGTCTAGGATTACCTTTAATTGCAGTCACAAATGGATTATTGTTATGATTGTGAATTGCGGAAATGGTTGAAGTCTAATTACACCTTGGCAAGTGTCAATTCTTTAAGAGAGAACTTAATCTTGCAGAAACAAAGAGCTAGTATCAGCTCGAAAAAGGAGAATTAGTATTTAAATAAGATAATGGGTGAGGCAATATATAGGCTACCTCACTTCTAGTATATACAATTCTGTTTAGCTCACCGGTATGTTTGTGAAATGAAAAGAATATGTGTGAATTCATAATAAGATTAAAGATCATGTGAGAAACTTGAGAATATTGTGGAAAAGGCGCACTGGATGTATTACAGGTTATTCGATATATTAGTTTACACGTTTATTCGTATGGTTGAGAATACGGTGAGAATATAATGTTGTAGGAACTATGTTATGAGTTTACATTTGTTATTGTCAGTGTACCTTAGCGAACGACTAGGATTGGATTGATATGTGACTTTATAGTGGTATAGTCAAGGTTTTGTAGGTGAAAGAATCTTTAGTATGGGATAAAGAATGGTGGACGTGTATTTGCAATTATAGTACAATAGATAGGTTATCTTAATATAGTAAGAATAAGGAGATAATATGAATGTATGATAAAATAGACTGGTAATGAACCAGTATTGAGATAATTGTGATATGTGGATCGGATATGTATGTTTCATCTCACTTAGCTGGGCTTGTAAGCCAGTTTCTAATGGAGGTGTGACATTAAGACTGTGGTACCTTGAGGGGTAGGTGGAATCCACAGCTGTCCTCCAAATGGCCTAGTGACCTAGAGTAACAACCATGATCTATGATGTTTCTAAGTATAATCGATCACTTGTAAATGCAATAAAATTTCTATCACCAACCTTCCGAGAGGGGAAATGGCATACTGAAACATTGTTATTGTTTTTACTAATACCCTCGTTTGTATATATATTTAGATGTTTGAAATATTGATATCCTATGTGGGTATTGATTATGTGCCTAGAATATTTTGGTTATCTCGGGCCGAGTGTGTGATTGATATTATGTGGTTATACCGGCTTTTAAGCAGTTCCTCTTTATGTGGCCACGACATTTAGTTGCTATTTATATGAATAACTAAGTATTGATTTTATATGGTCATGTAGGTGTTCATTGATAAGAATAGAAATAGGATTTAAACGGACACAGGTGATGAAACGATTCATTTAGAAAATATATTGTTTGAGACTGCATTACCTGTGTATGGTATATTATAAGGAGTATTACTCTGATTGAGATTGGTTATACAGAATTCATAGTTGAGATAGTGCTTAAAGTTCTAGAGGATATGATATGGTATCTTGTGTACATTATTGAGCATATGCTTGTCGGTACATGTACATTGATATGCGGACATGCATTTACCTGTGTGTGTGGAATTGTGTGAAATGGCCAAAATAAGTAGAGATTCAGGTAACATGATCCTTCCTTTATTTAAGTATTGTATTATCTTACTGAGTCATGTGGTGTGCTCACTCCTTTATGGGATTATTATTTTCAGGTGATTACGATTAGCGGTAGCGGTTTCGAAGAGTGCAGTTGAGGCAAAGATTTTCGGACGGGGCATAGTATGTCTAAGGTTTAGGTCATTGTTATATAATTTCCTTTCTGTGTACTCTGAAGTATTAATTTCATTAAAATGCATAACAATTCTTTAGAAAAAAAAATATAATACTATTTTAGTTATTACTATTTATGTAGTTACTTTTTATAAATTTTTTTGAACAAATGAAAACTTCACTTCACTATAAGAAAGCGTTGATTTTTACCTTTTCGATAATTTTAATGTACTATATGCCACATGAATAGAAATGAAAGGAAGGGAGTGTTACATTTCTGTTCACAATGACTTAGGAAGATTAAAGTTGCTAAGCATACTCAGCACCATGTCTAACAATGTTTGATTTCTTCTTTCTCCTACAACATTCTGGTTTAGAGAACCAGACATAATATATTGGGCAACAATCCCATGTTTTTGAAGAAATCTCGCAAATGGTCCAGGTGCTTGTCCATTTTCTGTGTATCTATCATAGTATTCACCACCTCTATCAGATCTCACGATCTTTATTTGCTTACCGCATTATATATTTACTTCAGTTTTGAATATTTTATAAGTATCTAATGCTTCATCCTTAGTATTTAACAAGTAGAGATACATAAATCGTGAATAATCATCAATAAAAGTGATAAAATACTTATGACCATATGAGTCTATACTAGGACTACAAATGTCTATGTATATGTATATGATTTCTAATAAGTCCGAACTCCTCTTGGCACCTTTCTTTAACTTATTGGTATGTTTACCTTTTATATAGTCCACACAAGTCTCAAATTAGTAAAGTCTAAAGCATTAAGTACTTTATTATTTACTAACCTTTTAATTTTTTCTATAGAGATATGTCATAATCTTCGATGCCACAACATGGAAGAATTTTCATTCATAACACTTCTTTTTACACCAGTATGAGTATGCATTATATTATAACATACATTATTTTGTAAATTAATATGAAAAAGACCATCAGACAATGTACCATTTCCAACAATATTTAATTTATAAAAAATTTTCACAAAAGAATCTGAAAACTGAAGGAATATCCATAGGGTACAAGTTTAGAAATATAAATTAAATTCTTAGAAAAATTAGGAATATAAAAGGTCTTTTTCAAATTTATTACAAAACTACTATTGAAAACTAAACTGCATGTCCTAATAACCTTCACAGTTGAGTTTATCTTATTTCTAGAATAGATAGATTGCTCAGTTTTCACTAGTTTCTTTAGGTTTTATAAGCCCTGCAAAACAGTCGTAATGTGGATTGTAGAACCAGAGTCAATTCACCATGTGTTATGACAAATTTCAGTCATATTAGATTCATAACTTACAAAAGAAAAAGAAATACCTTTTTTATTAAGCCATTACTGAAACTTAATACAATCATTCTTTATATGTCTCTTTTTTTTATAAAAGAAATACTTGGATTCTTTTTTTATTTCACCTTGGACAGGTATTTTGCTTTTTCCTTTCTTATTAATCTTTCCCTTCGTTGCTAGATGTGTACTTTGAATATTTACTCCCATTTTCGCGACCAACCTTCTTTCTTCTTGAACATACATAGTCAACAATTTATTAATTGACCATTTATCTTTATGTGTATTATAAGAAATTTTAAAGGGTTCATATGGTTGTGGAAGTGAATTCAAAATATAATACATAAGGAAAGGTTCAGACATTGTCACATTCAATGATTTCAGTTAAGCCGCAATGTTCCTTATCTTCATGATATGCTTTCACACACTAGTAATAGTGGTAAATTTTATGGAAGAGAATTGCATAATAAGGATACTGGGTAGTGCTTTATCTGAAAACTCAAACTGTTCATCAATAACCTTCTTTAAAGTACGGATATCATCATGCTGAGCGACTGAACCACGTATACTAATAAAAATTTTAGTCTTTATAAATATTACACTAAGTCGATTAGAATGCTCCTAACGTTCATAAAGTTTAATTTATGCCAGAGTGTTAATATCAGTAATAGATGGTGGTTTGTCTTTCCAAATAGTATAATCTATATCTTGTTACCCTAAATATAATAATACTTTCTCTTTTCATATCTTATAGTTATCTCCTATCAGTTCAGGAATTTCGAAGTTGATATCAGATATATTTGTAGGTTGTGATACTGCAAAAATACATGCTTATGATGAATTTTATTAAGGCTTAATCATTATCATATTTTATCAATATAAAATATACACAAAATATGAATCACACTATACAAAATACTACATGTGGGCTAAATATTTTATTCAAATAGATTCACATATCTTAATAATACAACTATTATATTATATTCAATTTCTTAACTCCTTTGGGTAAATTAAGAAAAATAATATAATAATTTATCCTAATCAATCATATAAACATAATAAAAATTTATATGGGATAAATTTATCACATCTAATATGATTAATTATAATTAATGTCTTAAATTTTATGTGATCCTAACTTAATATAAAGTTTTGTTTAACTTAGGGATGCTGTGGCTACTTCCTATTCTATTAAACTTTATGGATCACAAAGACATTCAAATATATGATTATGATTTAATCTTTATGCCTTATAGAAATTTTCATCAAAATATTTTTATGTTCATTGTACAGGTAATAGAGAGTACTCTATTTAGCTAACAATCATAGTAGGTCAATTTTCAGGAAAGATTGGAGGGGTCATAAATGGTCCCACTTAAAACCCAACCTCCTTAAACAGAATTTTTTCAAATATGTAATTAGAAGTAAATAAAATACTACTACTATACCTAACGATAATATTTAATATGACATTTTACCATTTTGCTTAAATTTTATGTATTTTTTTTAAAAAATAAATTTGCATACTAACTATTATTTTTATAATGTATGCGTAAAACAAAAATATATAAATTAAGCAAACTATACAATTGCATATATAAAATATAAATTATATGCTTAAAATAAATAATTAAATTAAACTATGCATATAACAAAACATAAATAATATACATAAATTTAAATATTTAAATTGAATTTAAATTTGCATATAATAAATTTAAATAATATGCACCTAAAATTATTTAAATTCGATTTAAAACTAAATGGCATATAACATATATATTTAGACTAAAATCATGATGAGTAAAAATAGATTTTTGGACTAAATTGCATAATTTAATTTAATTATATACAAAATTAAAAATAAAATAAAATTATTAATAAATTTAATTTTAATTTATTAAAAAATTTATAAAATAATAAAAATATTTTAAAAATAAAACATGAATTTAATTATGAGCGTTTCAAATTTTTCATGCAATTAATATAGAATTAAAACAGTTAAAAGCCAATAAATGTGCCATTATAATAAAAAATGGTGTGTGGCCTAGTGGTTAAGGACATGCATGCACGGAAGTCTGGGCTTGGGCTGGTGTTTGAATTTCAGCTTTTGCTATTTATTTTTTAAATAGAACTAAACCCGTATGACATGTCATCCATATAGCCCAAAAACAGTCGACATGTTATCTACTGGTAAGGGTTTTCTTCAACCTCCAACCGGGTCAACACGACCCGAATGAAGACCCACAGATCCGAAAACATATCCGATCAATTTTTTAATCATTTTTAATGTCATTTTCAATATTTTTTTACGTCCAAAATGTCATAAATTCAATGTTAAAATGATTTGTAACATAAATTTACATAAAAACTAAACAAAATCATGTTGCATGAGAATCAAAATCCATTTAACAAACTCATACTATCATTTCATGTTTTCTTCAAAAACACTCAACAAAATAGGCAAGGCAGAGATTATTAACATGCCATGATTCCAAATGTAAGTATACAATCCTAAGGCATGCTTTAAAATTCAAGAAATCAAGTGCGGAAGTTGTGGAACACTAACCTCTTGCCATTACTTTTGTTGGCGTTTTTTGATGCTACCAAAACCTTCTAAACTCTCTAAATCCTCTCAAGATGGTGTTTAACAAGAATTTTGAGTTTAGGAATCTTAGCAAAGTAAAACACCTCCCAATTTATAGAATTCCTTTCATAAAAAAATTCTTATACTTAATGGAGGTTTAATGGCCACTTAATACTGCAATTACAAGTTTTGAATTTGAACTTGAAGTTACAAAATCATAATGGGGAGTTAAGGGCCATAATTAGAATGTTACAAATTCATTTTAAAACTGAATTTGTAACCTACATTGTTGCTTTAATCGACACTAATCTTTTCATTTGTAGATCTTAAATATAAGGGGCTTACTGCATATATGGCTTTAGAAAGGAGTGGATTTTGCTCAATTGCTTCGCATTTAATTTGTTGACAGGGAACCCAGAAGCTTTACTAGTTAATACTATTTTGTTGCCAATACATTTCTTTTTATCACCTTGTGATCTGATCTCTTTTCCTAAGAACTAAACCGCATGATTTCATGAACCGCCAACCATGTTTCTTTATAGTGGTTGGCACCTATCCACTTTCCCTAATTTAAAATCATTAAATCCAATGTTACTATGATTTTCTCTTTCTAGAAGTAGACATTCGTACAAATTTGCTCATAATTGTAACGAATATCTTTACTTGTACAAATTTTTATGTATAAAATACTGTTGAATTATTGTCTTAGTTTTCTATAATAATAAAAAGAATTTATTAAAATAAAATATTATAAAATTAAAAAAAGGCAAATAGAAACCAAAATAAAATCAAAATCTCTAAAAATTTAGATGAAACATAGAGAGCAACTGAATTTACTAAAATAACAAAATAAATAGATATAATATTTGTTTTAAATGCCTAAATATATACTAAAATTCTGATAAGTTTGGGTAGGTTGACTCAACATCATATTAGACTTAAATTAAGCCTATTCTATATAACAAATAAAAACTCATATAATATTGGAAATGGGTCCATGATTGCTTTTGTGTACCCATATTCTAATTATCAAATATAGACCATAAACCTAACAATTCTTAATCTTAGCATATATTTGCCTTAACTCTCCCTCATGACCCTAAGGGCTGAGTAAATGCTGCAAACCCAAATCTAATTTAAGTAATGCTTGAACTTAGCTGTATGAACTATTTTAGTCAATACGTCAATGTATCATCCTCAAATCTAGATATTCCTCTGAAACCTTAGTATAATTATTTTTGTAATATATTTTGAGTTTTGGGCTATGAAATATATAAGATAATTTTTGGAACTCTAGTTAGAGCAATTTTAGCAAAAAATGGGTCAAAATAATAGTAAAGGGCAAAACTATCATTTTGGATGAGTATTGATAGATTAAATGAGAGACGATTGAGTTAAGGGTTGTATTTTAGTTATTATTGAAAAAAAATATAGGTTGGATAATTTTAAAATGGTAATAATCGCTAATTTGTCAAGAAAAAAAAATGATGACAATTTTATCGAAAAGAGCAAAATAGTCAATTTGTCAATGTCACAAAGGTCAAATTGAAATCTAACTTTCTAATAATGTTAGAAATACTGTTAAAAGTATGTAGAAAGAAATAAAATTGAATTTAGACAAGAATACCCTTAGAAAAGAGAAAAAAAGGACCAAAATAATCAATTTTCTTCCCTAGGGGCAAAATGATCATTTTATAAAAATTTTTTGAATTTTGTGTCACTAAAATCTGATGGACTATAGTGAAAGAATATGAAAATAGTCTACGTAGCCTCATAATTTTCTTGGGAGTCAAATGTAAGCTTTGAAAAGTTATTAGGCAATAGTATAATTTTCAAAAATATGAATTTGGATAAGATTGGTTGACTTTTCAAAATTGAAGCAAACCCACTTTTTCTCTTCTCTTTCCTGTGAGCTACTCATTTCTTTCTCTTTCAATTTTTAAAAAGAAATCAAGCAAAATCTCTTAATCCGTCCGTTTAATCGCGTTACCGCAGAAGGAAAACTTGTTCTACGCGTCGAGAGTTTTAATTTGACGGTAAAATTTTTTGATTTTATTAAATTTTAGTTTTTAGAGTTGTTGAAAAAAAATTATTTAAATAATAATTTTATGAATTAAATGGTATCTTAGGTTTTTTTAACTTGGATTTGGTGCAATAACCATCACATTTGGGTTTGAGGTAAGAACCCTAAACTCTAATTTTGTAATTTAGGAATTTTGTAGAATTGATGCCTAATTTATGAAATTGAGTGTTTGTAAAATAGATTGAAGTGGATAGAATTGTATAAATAAGAAAAAATTAGTTTGTGCATAATAGGATATATTCAGTCACTATTTATAGAGTACTTAAATGCTTGATTTTAATGTGTTTTGATAGGTTTAAATGTGTATAAATGTGTTTGGGAATAGATGGAATTGGTAGGAATTTATTTAGATGTGTAAAATGAAAGAAAAATAGAAAAAGGGCAAAATGGTCTATTTTGAATTACTGTTTATAAGTGTTAAATTATGATATTTTTGATGTGTTTATATGTCAATAATTGTATTGGGAATAAATGAAATTGGTAGGAATTGGTTTAGATGTGTAAAATGGAAGAAAAATAAAAAAAAGGGCAAAATGGTTCATTTTGAATTACTGTTTATAAGTGTTCAATTATGATATTTTTGATGTGTTTATATGTTAATAATTGTATTAGGAATAAATGAAATTGGTAGGAATTGGTTTAGATTTATAAAATGGAAGAAAAATAGAAAAATAGCAAAATAGTCAATTTTGGGCATTGTTTATTTAGTGTTAAATTATATTAATTTAGAAATGTTTAAAATGGTTAATTAAATATGTATGTATATATATATATAAAAGAAAATCTCATTGCCGGACAATGGGTACGGGTGTGAAATTTGGAAGTGTTTTAAGTGGTTGATTAAATATATGTGTGTGTGTGTGTGTGTGTGTATAATTGTAAAAAATTAATGATTAAGTATTTTTTATAGTCACGCCTTATTCTGCCAACATCCATCGTATAAAGAGGTATTTTAAAATACTTCTCCGGCGATGTATGTTTAATGTAAGAATACCTTAATATAGGTATGTATGTGTATGTATGCGTGAGTGTATGTGTGTGTGTGTGTGTGTGTGTGTGTGTGTGTGTGTATGAATTGTTATTATTAGGAATATTATTTTTATAATTGATTTAGTGATACATAAATAGGTAGGTATTGAAAGGCAGTGATAGGTATAAATTATTTTATATTGGGTAGAAATTATAAAAATGTTATATATGTGATTATTAGAATTTTAGTAAATTATTAAAAAGCCCTTGAGTAATAGTAAAGGGTAAATAGGTAATATGAGAATGTGATGAATTGTGGAGAAATGTATAAGTGGCCAATATCCTTAAGGTATGATTTCGGAATTTTCTTGCACACCAGTAGAGTCGCTTAGGACAAAATGGAATAATGATTTATTATTTACTGTGGCGCTCTTTGGGATATATGGAACCCACAGTCGTCCTTGTGGTGTTCGGAATTATACGTGAGAAACCACGATAGTCCTCTATGGCGTCTTTGGGCACATTGAACCCATGGTAGGAAGCGGCAGTTTGCCATGTCGCCCTTAAGAGCATGATGAACCCATGGTAGCATTATAATTGTGCTAAACTTATTCATGTATTGGTGTGTAAGATAAATAACGTGGTCATGATCCATAATTTGCCTAAGAATGACTAATCAAATGAAAAGAGAACAGGATAGTAGAATTAGAATAGATGGAGTAGAAAATGTACAAAGAAAAGTGGTACTATACTATGATTATTTGTAATATCCTTATTGAATTGTTAATTGCGTAGTTAGGATGGTTAGTCCTAACTGGTTATTGTGTAACGTTGGATATACAGAATATATTGTTGTCATGATTAGTTATTATTTGTATGGTTAGAATGTTATAATTTGTTAAATTATTTTATTGAATTTTATAGTTCTTACTGAGTAATTTTAAATTACTCACTCCGTGGTTGAAATGATTTTCAGGTATAGTTAGTAGAGTAGTGGAACCGGGTAAACCCTCAAGACAGTGACATGTCAAGAGAATTGGGCATACCAGATTTTGATGCTGTAATAATTGTACTTTTGTTATAAATCGTATTTTTAATATATTGTATATATTGTAAATAAGTATATATGATGAATGTTTGTTTTGACAATAATAGGAAAAAAAAATTTGTGTTTTTTTTTTTTTTTTTTTTATAGTTGTTTAAAAGTTATTATTTTTTTAAATGGGTATGGGAATCCCATAGTCAATTGGATCATCAAATGCAGAAATATTCTCTACTACAACAAAGTTTTGAAACTATATTCATAACAAAATGGAACCTGGCATCAGTATGCTTTATTTTTCATGAAACACTTGGTTCTTAGTCAGATGACACTTTGATTATCACAATGCACAATTGTTTATTGTTTTGGCCACCTAAGATCACTTACAAGATTTCTTTACTACAAAACTTCATTCATTACTTCTGTAATAGTCATGTATTTAACCAATGTGATTTGCTATGTCATCTTCCAACTATTGGCATAACCACAAAAGGAAAACACATAATTTGTCAATGATTTCTTATTCTCTAGATCTCCTACTTAATTAGAATCAACATAACTTGTTAATTTAGCCATATTCGTTGCTGTTATATTGAATATTATTTTTACGTTCTTCAAATAATGCAATATACATTTCATAGCTTTCTAGTCTTCCTTTTTAGAACAAGCCATATGCCTATTCATTACGATCATACGATAAGCTAGCCTAATTTTATTCTCATGGGCTTGAAATTGCTCACATTAGACTTGTCAAAAACCTTTTGAACTTAACCCTGTTGTGATAAGAATAAAGTCTCTAAACCTTGTCCCTATGAATCTTGACACCCAAAATCTTATTCCTTGTACCAATCTCCTTCATCTTAAACTCATCATAAACTAATTATTCAATAAATCAATATCCAATAAGTTTTTAATAAACTATTAATATCTCATTAACATAAAACATTAGATAAATGTAACTATCATTACATAGCCTCTTATAATACACATAACTGTTATAAACATTTTTAGTGTAATTATAATCAAGAATGAAATTATTAAATCTCTTATATAACTATCTAAGGGTTTTTTAAATCATGTAAGGGATTCTTAAGAAGACAAAACTATTTGGCTGACTCATATAAATTTGCTCTTCCAATGTGCCATGCAAAAATCTTGTTTCACATTCAATTGTTTTGAGATAAAGGTCATAAACAATAACTATAATGAATAATATTGTTATAGAAATGTGTTTTGCAACTAGAAAAAATACCTCGTTGATGTCAGATCTCATTTTCTATTGTAACCTTTAGCTACATGACATATTTTGTAGCTAGTTATTTTAACCTTTAATAGCCATCCCTTTTTCTTATAGATCCACTTGCATTCTACTACTCGTTGTCACTTATGCAATGTTATTAACTTCCATACTTGATTCTTATATAAAGACTTTATCTTTTTAGTTATAACACCTATCCATTGTTCATCTTATGAACAAAATATCACCTTTTTGAAAGTGTAAGGCTCATATGTGTTTAATGTCTGAGCCATAAACAATGCATATGAAACCGTATAAGCATAAGAATAACATTTTGGTGGTTGAATCTATCGTCTCGACCTTTTAATAGCAATGCTATCCTATTGTTCTTATGCATTCTTATGTTGTTGACTATTTATATCAACACTTTGCACATCACTTATCTTTTACTTTGTGGGCTATTGCGCTTCTAGAATTTCTACCTTAAGCTTCACATGCTCATTAAAACCATGGTTTTTTCAAGCTATTGGTGATCATCGATCTAATATAACATTCTCATTATATGTAACATCTTTGTTTATCACAAAAACTGAAGAGTTCAGATTTGTGCACCACAATTTGTAACCTATCACTTTAGAGTATAGCTTAGAAATATGTATTTGTTTGCCCTTGGTTTAAGTTTACCATCATTAATGTGAACATATGTTTTAAATCTAGTGTTCCAAATCTAAAGATCAAATAATGTATTATACGTTACCTCGAGAAGATTCTTACACTCAATAGTTTTAGATCTTGACCTGTTCATTAAATAACATACTATATTTACTACACCAACCTAAAATACCTTTAACAGATGAGAATGAGAAAATATATAATATGCTTTTGTTAATAGTGTTCTATCCATATGTTCAAGAACCCCATTATAATAATGTGTGCTATCTTACTTTTCTTTCTTTATTGCATAACTTACTGAACTCAAAATTGCAATATTCCATGCCATTATTAATCCTCAAATGCTTGACCTATCTGGCTGTTTACTTTTCAATCAACATCTTTTACTACCTAAAAGTCTCGAATGTCTTATCTTTTGTCTTTAGAAAATAGATCCATGCTATCTTAAAATAATCATCAATAATGGTTATAAAATATCTATTACCTTCTTTTAAGGTAACTCTACAAGGATCACATAAAATCTAAATGCATACAATCTAATATGCTCGAGTCACCTTTCAGCTCTCTTAGTAATATAAAATACCTTATATAACATTTGTATTTTGGAAAAATAATGAAACACCTACATTGCATACAGAAAGATATATAAAGACACAATATTGAATTTTTCTATGCACATAAGTAGCAAAAATTAAAAAATTTAATCATAATGATGCACCTTAAAATAGATATATTGCATGACAAAGAACCCATAAAATTTTCAAAAATAAATTAACCAGTGTCAAAATTACAAAAAAAGTAGAATATTATTACGAGTAACTATATAACTAGGTTTCCAATTTATGATTTGGTTGATCTTGGTTTCATTGAAGTGTTTGAGGTGTCACCCATTCTCTATATCAATCCATACCAATAAAGTAACACCTAGTATGTCTTCTTCGAAAATTGATTTCAACACTTAAAATCACTAGCTCACTAAAAATAATTACATTTCTCATCCTTTTCTTTTTTAATCATTGTTTTTTGTACTTCACATAAAAGAAAAAAAAAATGCAAGCACCAATAACTCTTATCATTTTTATTTTTCAAAATGATAACTTTATCACTTTTTCTTTTAAATAAAATTTCGAAACTAAAAGAAAAATGATAATGATTAAAAAAAATTAATTTTAATTCATAAGATAATTTGTAGATTATTATCTAGATAATATAACTAAAATATATTTGAAAAAATTTAAACAATTTATATTTTAAATATTTTAAGACATTATCATTTTAAAAAATTATTTGTTTTAATTTAAGATAATATTTGAATTACATATTATTGAATTAAAGTCAATTCTCTATCTTAAAGACATTTTATTTTATCATAAGACATCCAATGTTCTTACATTACATGTGCAATAAAAATAGAATTAATTATTAACTTTATTATATGACATCATATGATTTTAATACAAGTACCAGATTGTCTTTTAATACCACTAATTTTAAAATGACCAAGTACCTTATCTCAATCAACTTTCAAAATAACAAGGGTGCATCTATTGCTTATGTTTGACATTATAAGTTTATTATAAAGATGACTGTAAGTATAGAAATAAATTTTCTTTTGTTATTAAACTTGTTCAATCATATATACCATTATTTATCTTATAATCAAAAAGACAATTTTTCCCAAGGACTATGATTGACATTTGGCAATATATCATGGCCTTCACATTATAATGAAATGTATAATCTCTTCAAATGAACCTTTCTATAACCAATCATCATACTATTCAATCATATTATCATTTAATGCTTTAAGATGATCTAGTGTCAAACTTGAATAACCAATGTTGTGTAACACCCCCTTCCTTTCATTTCTATTCATGTGGCATATGGTGCCTTGAAATTGTTAAAAAGGTAAAAATCAATACTTTCTCAAAGTGAAGCGAAGTTTTCATTTGTCCAAAAAAATACTTATAAAAAGTCACTACACAAATAGTAACAACTAAAGTGTGTATATATATATATATATATATATATTTTCTCTAAAGAATTATTATGCATTTTAATAAAAATAATATTCCAGAGTACACAGAAAGAAATTTACATAACAATGGCCTAAACCTTAGATATATTATGCTCCATCAGAAAATCTTTACCTCAATTGCACTTTTCGAAATTGCTACCGCTATATCGTAATCACCTGAAAAATAATAATCCCACAGAGAGGTGAGCACACCACATTACTCAGTAAGATAATACAATACTTAATAAAGGAAGGAGCATGTTACCTGAATCTCTACTTATTCTGGCCATTTCATACAATTCCACACACATAGGTAAATGCATGTCCATATATCAATGTATATGTACAGACAAGCCTATGCTCAATAATGTACACAAGATATCATGTCATATCATCCAGAACTCTAAGCACTATCTCAGTTATGAATTATATATAAACAATCTCAACTAGATTAATACTCCTCATAATATACCATACACAGGCTATGCAGTCTCAAACAATATATTTTCTAAATACATAGCTTTATTACCTGTGTCCGTTTAAATCCTATTGCTATTCTTATCAACGGACACCTACATGACCATATAAAATCAATCTGTGGTTATTCGTATAGTTAACAACTAAATGTTGCAGCCACATAAAAAGGAACTGTTTAGAAACCGATATAACCACACAATATCAATCACACTCGGCCCGAGATAACCAAAATAACCTAGGCACACAATTAATACCCACATAGGATATAAATATTTCAAACATCTAAATATATATACAAACGAGAGTATTAGTAAAAATGGTAACACTTTTTCTGTATATCATTTCCACTCTCGGAAGGTTGATGATAGTAATTTTATTGCGTTTATAAGTGATCGATTATACTTAGAGATATCATGGATCATGGTTGTTACTGTAGGCCACTGGACCATTTGGAGGACAGCTGTGAATTCCACCTACCCCTCAGGGTACCACAGTCTTAACACCATATCTCAATTAGAAGCTAGCTTACAAGCTCAACTGAGTACGATGGAACCTATATATCCGATCCACATATCCCTATTATCTCAATACTAATTCATTATTAGTCTATTTTATCATACATTCCCATTATCTTCTTATTCTTACTGAATCAAGACAACCTGATAGTTGTACCATAATCACAAATACACGTCCTCCATTCTTTATCCTAAATTAGGGATTCTGTTACCTACATTAAACCTTAACTATACTATTATAAGGACACATATCCATTTAATCCTAGTCGTTCGCTAAAGTACACTGACAATAACAACGTAAACTCATAACATAGTTCCTGCACCATCATATTCTTATCGTATTTTCAATCACACATATAAGCGTGTAGATTAATATATCGAATGACCCGCAATACACCAAGTGTGCCTTTTCAACAATATCCTCAAGCATCTCACATGACCTTTAATCTATTATGCACTCAAACATATTCTTTCCGTTTTACAAGTATACCGGTGGGTTAGACCTCATTCTATATACTTAAAGTGAGGTAGGCTATATATTGCCTAACCCATTATCTTATTTAAATCCTAATTCCCCTTTTTGAAGTTGATGCTAGCTCTCTTTTTCTACAAGGTTAAGTTCTCTCTTAAAGAATTGAAACTTGTCAAGGTGTAATCAGACTTCAACCATTTTCGCAATTTACAATCATAACAAAAATTTGATTGTGACTGCAATTAGATGTAATCCTATACCCTCCTCTACATATAAAAAATAGAATACAAAGGGAGGTCATGAATGGCTGTATGAATAGTATTTCTTATAGAAATTCGGCAAGAGTTTCCCTATACATATAAACTGCCCTACCTGCACAAGAAATCTGGACAATCCCAATACCAAATAAAACACAACGTGTTACTGCCTCATCGCTATTCACACAAACACAAGCAACTCTTAGCAGATAGAGGTATTCTACCATACAGTTTGAATCTAGTAGGCACACGAATTCATTTCCTTATAGATCGGTCATAATTAAGTAAATTATGAATCGTGGTTATGATATCCACCGTAAACTTCAATATATGTATACAATGATTATTTGCCCACACCGGGTTCCTCAGACCAACAGGATAAATAGTTCTATCATGGGTTGCACGTACCCAAGGACGCCATGGAAAACAACCACTTCCTACCATAGGTTCAATATACCCCTCGGGCACCATGGTTTTTATTATCATTTTTTTTATTACTGTGGGTTCAACATACCCCGAAGGACACTATAGTCTTATTATCAATCCGGAACTGCAGTGGGTTCAACATACCCCAAAGAGCACCACGATCTTATTATAATGGTATTGCTTCGTCCTCCGCGGCATTATAAGTGTAACAGAAAAACTACCGATCCATAATTATCCTAATTATACCAATTATCCATATAGATTTATTCTTAGTCGACTTAATCGTGACAAAATGACCATTTTGTCTACATTTTAAAATGCACGTTCATAATTTCATAATAGGCAATGTAATTACCTATGAACACATTTATTAACCCTTATCTTCTAAAAATACTTCATACATATGGATTTATCGTAAGGCAAGCAATGCTAAGTCATGAAAACATATTCCACTCTAATATATAAATATACCATAAAACAATCAAGATAAAACACAAAAATATATTATTGTCCAAACACAGGGATATACTATATCACTATTAATACAAATTCACAGAAACGTATTTTAATCAGTTATCATATATTGCATCGTTACATGCAATCCCAACATATCATCCCAAGTCAAACTATACCCATTACCTTACTACAGCACAATAATTATAACATACTAACGTATACACACATGTCCATGTAGATAGCATTGCAAAATATCAAGTGTAATATCTACTCAATCATTCGATCACAAAGCATAATTACGTATGTATATACAAGCGCACCTACCATATAGAATACCTAATGTAGCACTGCAGGTCGACGGTAATGGTATTACGCTTATAACTATATATATATTTAACACAGGGATATTAACACTTCTAATTACACAATCATGCCCATTCCCCGTCAATGAGACTTTTCTACAATTTAAACCATTGTTATGATATACATTCATGCAATTATAAACGTTATAAATATTAAAATCTATTTTCCCATAATTTAAATATCTTATTATCTTACCTCTAGGCATCTAGTGCCTATGCGAATGATGAAAAACTGTTCTGGAGAGGGTATACGCATTCGAAATACTCCTCTGTACGTTACGGTTATCTCCTCAAAAAATATGTAAATTACTGTTTACGGATACTATTTACATGCACTATTTAACCCACGAAATTTCTATTCCCGTTTCGCGAACAAAACATACCATCGCGATCCTTGCAATGTCAGAATACTGTCCATGGTGTCTATATGCTATAAAACACAAATTGAAGCGTTCAAAATCACTAAACATCTTAAAATTTCAGATTTCAAGATACCTATTTTGAACCCTCGAATCATCATTGAAACTCATTTCAAATTGAGATATAAACATATCACGTTGAAGTACGAGTATCGGAGAGCACATTAATCGATTCAGATTCCACCGAAGCTACACCAATCGCCAAAAATCTTGCCGGAAAAACCCCTTCCCGATTAACCTTCCCTTGCCAGAATCCGGTGACCAAATGTCGGAACTTGGCACACCACCGTGAAAAGGGCGGCGAGACAGTGCCAGAAACGCCAGAGGTGTCAGTCAACTCGCCGTGTACTGCTGTGAATCGCCGGTCAAAGTTCATGTTGGCGGAAATTCGGGCAGCGCGTGAGGACGGCGATGGGGTTGGGGTTGGCGACATTGCACTTATGGCGGCCCAGCGGTCCTCCACTCACCGGCAGTGAGTTGATCTGAGGTCCGGTGACAAAAGTCACTGTTCACAGGAGAGAGAGCCATGGGGAGGAGAGAGAGAAGAGAGAGAAAAAAAGGGGAAAAAAAGTGAGGTCGTATCGTCGGGTTTTCTGACCTGTCCTGCTTATATAGTCGTGCACGCATGATGAAAAATTACAGTTTTTCGCTTTCGTCGTCAAATTTCTGACATCGGTAATAAAATACTATATTTTTTGCTTATACAGTTCACTGTCTCAAATACCGGCCAACTCCCTCTCTTATCAAAACTCTCGAAAATACTGTATTATAACTCCATGACAGGATTTTAAGAGTATAGAAATTCCAAGATGTTACAATACCTCCTCCTTTAATGGAATTTCGTCCTCGAAATTAATGGAAGTAGGTCAAATAGAATCAACAATTTATCCACCTCGGCCATAATCTACACCATTAAGTATTTTCCCTTGATAAGATATTTGCATCGTCATCCATAGAATGCTCATGTTCATTCATAAAAAGCAATGTCAACTATGTGTATTCAACGCATGACTATAACCTTTCGCTTTAATCACTCAACTATTGAGTTGAATATCTCTTTCCACCTACATATATAGCCGACTATAAAACCACAGTGAATAGAAAGGATTTCAAGTATCGGGATTCATAACTAAGATAACCCAGTCATATATGTAATATTTGATATGTAACCTAAAATTTCAATTGCTACCATGAGAAGCAAAGTCATGTCTTCATTTCTAAATTTCATTGTACACTTATTCCAGGCACAATGGATACCACATATGCGTCAAACATCGCACATTTAACCCATGCACAATGAATACCATAGCTGAGCACCTATACATACTGAAATTCACATACATTGGAAGCAATCGCTTACACGCAAGTTATTTTTATCTAAATGTCAATACATAACTATTCCTAATAATATATAAGTTCTAAATGATCTCATTCATAGTATAGTGATACCTATGCTCATTAGATGCAAGTTTTCATTAAAACTATTTCTCATAGAAAAATATGGTATTATAAATATTGGCATGTACATAATATTTTATTTTTGAATTCCCTGATCACTTGATCAATCATAGGTAGTATGATTCGAAATACGGTCTACACAGTCACATTCAGTAACTTCCAAAAGGAGATAGGGCCCAGCCTATGGTTACTCAGACCAACCCGTGATCCTCTATCTCATAATAATAAATTATAACAGCTCTCACCCATCTAGGTGGCCAGTTTCACCCTTCCATCTCAGAAGGTTCTTGCTGACGCTGCATAATGGCCCGTTATTTCCTCATCATACTTTCCCCATCAGTTCAATTTATAAACCACAATTTTCAAAAATCTATATTTTGAAAATCCACCATTTTCTAAGTATCTCATGCCAATACTCCTTACAGTGCAATCAAATCACTCTTCATTCCTTTATGAAATTATCAACATAACACTGTCCTTGCAAAACCATGTTAATGCATATAAAATGCATAAAACATTTATTTTTGTTCAAATCATGGATATATATATATATATATATATATATACCTCCTTAAAATATAATATTCCATAACAATGCCCCTTCTTGAAACTTATGCACGATACCATCTTAATTCTGAACCCTTCATCAGTAATAACATAGTCACATGTATATACAAGTTCACACGTACAAGAAACCATGTAATATCAGCAATCATGCACATATTCTCATAGTCACACAGTTAGACAATATAATACACATAGGGTGAACCTTTCAATAGTTATGGCTAAATTGGATATCGGGTCATAACTATATATATATATATACACTTCCAATCCTTACTCCTTTCTCACAATTCGAATTACACGTTCTTGCGGTTCACAACATACTGCTATTTATTGGATTGTGCATATTCTTGGTTCATACAAAGAACCAATTTCAGAGCTATCTTAGAAACTAGCTACTGGGTAGGGAGTTTTAGGCTCAATAACACAAACTGGAAGGAAGTTTATCCGTATTATCTATAACTTTTTCAACATATTTTATAAAATTTTTCTCAACTTATGCATATGTATATATATATATATATTAAAAATATGCCTATTTGCTTTAAAAATCCATAAAATTACACATGCTAATGAATATATCATTCATTGCCATGGCATAAGAGAACATGCATTACACCCGCAATACAAGCAACATCAAGACAGTGGTATTCATGCCAAGGCTTTGAAAATAGGTATATTTAATACACACACCCCTGCCATTGCATATTAATAAACGTAGAATTATCGTCAATACTTTTCTAAGAACATGCATTACTTTATCAATAAACAAATATATCATAATCAGGGTAGATGCATTCATACCAAATTAATAGGCACAAAAAACCATTTGAATAGAACCTACCCAATAGAATTGTACTGTTAACTAATTGAGTAATTCCTCTAAACTTTCAACAACAACTAATCGAACACCAGAGCCCAAATGAAAAACAAGTTATCAAGGTACTTAAATCTCCCATCAATATCTTACTTATCTTTTCTAAAGCATGATATTAGTCACACATACAATGCACAAGTAACTTTACAACTCCCCTATCAACCATTAGTTGAATAAGAGACACCAAACGATGCATATCCAAGTCTGTTCAACACATACAATCACAATGAAAATTTTATTACTGCTCATGAACCTAGCGTATACCAATAAAAGAATAACATCACCATCAGCATAACAGAATTTCTCTTCATTCCAATTAATGCAATACAACATACATATCACATCATCAGAACACATGATGCCCATTCATCTTTATGTATGCAATGTGACCAGTACCATGGCACATATTGTAGTATAACAATCATCAATATCATGTATCTAAATAATATGCAATATTTATGCAATCATCTCAAGGTAGTAACTGATCAAGGTGCATAATAGGAAATTGTCCTTAATTTCACATACTAGACCCGAGATCAAGCACCACCAAGGTATATGATAGACCTCGTTCGTACCACCAAAGTACATGACATACTACGTTCGTACTACCAAAGTACATGATAAACCACATATGTATCACCATGATACAGACCGATGACACACCATTCAGGTGTGAATCAGACCCACACATGCATCACCAAGATGCTAGACTTTGACATTCACCACCTTGGTGTAACATTACAGACTTACACACAATGTGTGCACCGTCAAGGTGCCACTCATGACTTTTATCAGAGCATATACGTGATTCCATGTGCACACCTTTCAGTTAACACTTTTACTCTATCATCCATTGGCAGGGTTGGCAGGGCCATTTAAGCATATTACACCATACACTAACCTCATTAATATGCGGTTCACCATCACATGCAATTAGTGATAGTAATTGAATCAAACGCATAATACATTCCATACCAGGCCAAAAATTCATTGAGAGTAATTCCAATACTTATACAGCTATTAGTAATCATATGGTAGACACATACAATTTGGTCACTTATATTATAGGATCCATTCTCGCAAAATCGGTTCATAAACATTTTGTATTTCTTAAAGTAAGAAACAGAAATACCTTACAACAGCCAATTCCAGAAGCACTCGTCGAGGCATAAGGGCATAATATTTTCACAAAATGTATAATTTTATTAAGATAAAACCCATGAAAAGTATAAAAGTGCTCTGATACCAAAAATGTAACACCCCCTTTCTTTCATTTCTATTCATGTGGCATATAGTGCCCTGAAATTGTTAAAAAGGTAAAAATCAACGCTTTCTCAAAGAGAAGCGAAGTTTTTATTTGTCTAAAAAAAAATTATGGAAAGTAACCACATAAATAGTAACAACTAAAGTATATATATATATATATATTCTCTAAAAAATTATTATGCATTTTAATAAAAATAATATTTCAGAGTACACAGAAAAAAATTTACATAATAATGGCCTAAACCTTAGATATATTATGCCCCGTCAGAAAAATTTTGCCTCAATTACACTTTCCGAAATCTCTACCGCTATATCGTAATCACCTGAAAAATAATAAACCCACAAAGAGGTGAGCACACCACATTACTCAGTAAGATAATACAATACTTAATAAAGGAAGAAGTATGTTACCTGAATCTCTACTTATTTTGGCTATTTCATACAATTTCACACACATAGGTAAATGCATGTTCATCTATCAATGTACATGTACAGACAAGCCTATGCTCAATAATGTACACAAGATATCATGCCATATCATCCAGAACTCTAAGCACTATCTCAGCTATGAATTCTATATAAATAATCTCAACCAAATTAATACTCCTCATAATATACTATACACAGGCTATGCAGTCTCAAACAATATATTTTCTAAATAAATAGCTTCATCACCTGTGTCCGTTTAAATTCTATTGCTAATCTTATAAACGGACAGATACATGACCATATAAAATCAATACATGGTTATTCGTATAGATAACAACTAAATGTTGCAGCCACATAAAGAAGAACTGTTTAGAAACCGATAAAATCACACAATATCAATCACACACTCGGCCCGAGATAACCAAAATATCCTAGGCATATAATCAATACCCACATAGGATATAAATATTTCAAACATCTAAATATATATACAAACGAGGGTATTAGTAAAAATAGTAACACTGTTTCTGTATGTCATTTCCATTCTCGGAATGTTGATGATAGTGATTTTATTGCGTTTACAAGTGATCGATTATATTTAGAGACATCATGGATCATGGTTATTACTCTAGGCCACTGGGCCATTCGAAGGACAGTTGTGGATTCCACCTACCCCTCAGGGCACCACAGTCTTAACACCATATCTCAATTAGAAGCTGGCTTACAAACCCAACTAAGTACGATGGAACCTACATATCCGATTCGTACATCCCTATTATCTCAATACTAATTCATTACTAGTCTATTTTATCATACATTCCCATTATCTTCTTATTCTTACTGAATCAAGACAACCTGACAGTTGTACCATAATCACAAATACACGTCCTCCATTCTTTTACCCAAACTAGGGATTCTGTCACCTACATTAAACCTTGACTATACTATTATAAGAACACATATCCATTTAATCTTAGTCGTTCACTAAAGTACACTGACAATAACAACATAAACTCATAACATAGTTCCTGCACCATCATATTCTTACCATATTTTCAACCACACATATAAGCGTGTAGATTAATATATCGAATGACCTGCAATACACCAAGTGTGCATTTTCAACAATATCCTCAAGCATTTCACATGACCTTTAATCTATTATGGACTCAAACATATTCTTTTCGTTTTACAAGTACACCGGTGGGTTAGACCTGATTCTATATACTTAAAGTGAGGTAGGCTATATATTACCTAACCCATTATCTTATTTAAATCCTAATTCCCCTTTTTGAAGCTGATGCTAGCTCTCTTTTTCTACAAGGTCAAGGTGTAATCAGACTTCAACCATTTTCGCAATTCACAATTATAAGAAAAATTCAATTGTGACTGCAATTAGAGGTAATCCTAAACCCTCCTCTACATATGAAAAATAGAATACAAAGGGAGGTCATGAATGGCTATATGAATAGTATTTTTATAGGAATTCGGCAAGAGTTTCCCTATACATATAAGCTGCCCTACATGCACAAGAAAACCAGGACAGTCCCAATACCAAATAAAACACAACGTATTACTGCCTCATTGCTATTCACACAAACACAAGCAACTCTTAACAGATAGAGGTATTCTACCATACAGTTTGAATCTAATAGGCACACGAATTTATTTCCTTATAAATTGATCATAATTAAGTAAATTATGGATCGTGGTCATGATATCCACCGTACACTTTAATATCTGTATACAATGGTCATTTGCCCACACCGGGTTCCTCAGACCAACAGGATAAATAGTTCTACCATGGGTTGCACGTACCCAAGGACGCCATGGAGAACAACCGTTTCCTACCATGGGTTCAACATATCCCTTGGGTACCATGGTTTTTATTATCATTTTTCCATTGCTTGGGTTCAACATATCCCGAAGGGCACCACAGTCTTATTATAATGATACTGCTTCGTCCTACGCAGCTTTATTAGTGTAACAGAAAAACTACCGATCCATAATTATCATAATTATACCAATTATCTATACAGATTTATTCTTAGTCAATTTAATCGTGACAAAATGACCATTTTGCCTACATGTTAAAATGCACATTCATAATTTCATAACAGGCAATATAATTACCTATGAACACATTTATTAGCCCTTATCTTCTAAAAAGACTTTATACGTATGGATTTATTGTAAGGCTAGCAATACTAAGTCATGAAAACATATTCCACTCTGGCATATAAATACACTATAAAACAATCAAGATAAAATACAGAAATATATTATAGTCCAAACACACGGATATACTATATCACTATTAATACAAATTCACAGAAACGTATTTTAATTGGTTATCATCTATTGCGTCATTACACGCAATCCCAACATGTCATTCCAAGTCAAACTATACCCATTACCTTACTATGGCACAATAATTATAACATACTAACGTATACACACATGTCCATTCGGATAGCCTTGCAAAACATCAAGCGGAATATCTACTCAATCATTCGATCACAAGGCATAATTACGTATGTATATACAAGCGCACCTACCATATAAATATATATGTATACAAACATGGGACATACAATACTGTATAGGTATTTTAGAATACCTAATGTAGCATTGCAGATCGACGGTAATGGTATTACGCTTATAACTATATATATATATATATTTAACACACGGATATTAACATTTCTAATTGCACAATCATGCCCATTCCCCGTCAATGGGTCTTTTCTACAATTTAAACCATTGTTATAATATACATTCATGCAATTATAAACGTTATAAATATTAAAATCTATTTTTCCATAATTTAAATATCTTATTCTCTTACCTCTAGGCACCCAGTGCCTATGCGAATGATGAAAAACTGTCTTGGAAAGGGTATACGCGTTCGAAATACTCCTCCATACGTTACGGTTATCTCCTCAAAAAATGTGCAAGTTACTGTTTACGGACACTGTTTATGGGTAATATTCACGGTCACTATTTAACCCACGAAATTTTGGTTCCCGTTTCACGAACGGAATATACCATCGCGATCCTTGCGATGTCAGGATACTGTCCATGGTGTCCATATGCCACAAAACACAAATTGAAGCATTCGAAATCACTAAACATCCTAAAATCTCAGATTTCAAGGTACCTACTTTGGACCCTCAAATCATCATTGAAACTCATTCCAAATTGAGATTTAAACATATCGCGTTGAAGTATGAGTGTCGAAGAGCACACTGATCGGTTCAGATTCCACCGAAGCTACACCAATTGTCAAAAATTTTACCAGAAAGACACCTTTCCGATCAGCCTTCCATCGCTGGAATTTGGTGACCAAATGCCGGAACTGGGAACACCACCGTGAAGAGGGCGGCGAGATGGTGCCAAACGGGCTGGAGGTGTCGGTCAACTCGCCGTGCACCGCCGTGAATCGTTGGTCAAAGTTCATATTCGCGGGACTTTGGGTAGCGCGTGAGGGCGCCTGGCGACGGCAATGGTGGCGGGGTTGGCGGCGTTGCACTCGCGGCGGCCCGGCGGTCCTCCACTCGCCGGCAGTGAGGTGATCTGAGGTTCAGTGACAAAAGTCACTGTTCACAGGAGAGAGAGCTGTGGGGAGAAGAGAGAGAAGAGAGAAAAAAAGGGGGAAAAAAGTGAGGTCGTATCGTCGGGTTTCCCGACCTGTCCCGCTTATATAGTCGTGCACGCACGACGAAAAATTATAGTTTTTCGCTTTCGTCATCAAATTTCTGATACCGGTAATGAAATACTGTATTTTTCGCTCATATAGTACACTGTCCCGAATACCGACCAACTCCCTCTCTTATTAAAACTCTCGAAAATACTGTATTTTAACTCCATGACAGGATTTTAAGAGTAGAAATTTTAAAATGTTACACAAAAACCATGGTATGACTTTGAATATATTTCCCTTATCCTTTTGATTGTGCTATTGTGTTGATTTAAAACGAACACTGATTTTGGCATATTCCCAAGTACATTCTCAAAATGCATCGTTTTTTAAGTTCTCGACTTCGAATGCCATAAGGTAAATTTAGTATTTCCATCCAAAGCAGTTGCTACAAACAAAGTTTTTCTATATGTACTTTCAAAAGAGTTGTATAATTGTAATCAATGGGTATATTGTTGAGACAAAACCATAGATAAACTGACTAAGAGTCATGAAGAAGTACAAGAAATAATGGTTCTCATCTGTTTCTATATGTGTAATTGTGCCTGAATTTTTGTCTTTCAAAATATGACAAAACTATAGAAGTAATTAGAAAGACTTTGTTGGAACCCCAAACACCAATTTACGAGCTTCTTTACTAATTAACAATACCTTCTGATAGGATACATGCACTTTAATCTCTTGGTGAATAGTATCTCAAATATTTGTTAGAGTATAAATCCTATTAGAATTTTGAAACTTATTTATAACATATTCATTAATTAGCCTACTATTTGCCTAGCGGTGTCTTAGCTAGAATTGATTGCTTTAACATGTATGAACTATCTCCATTTATTTTACTAACTTGTATTCTTCATTTTTATCTGTGTTTGTTACTCAAACTTGCTATTTATATTTGTCAACTATATGTTTTGTTTCAAATTGATCTTATATGGACCTGTAAACCTTAAATTAGAAATGTTTTTTAATGCCATCTTACCTATTGCATTTCGTAACTCTTTCTTTGTACTAAAAATCTGACCAACATATATGTCCCTAAAGTTTGAACTTGATAATGCATTCGATGGCTAAGAAAATGATGGCAAAATTAGAGGAACAAAACTAAAAGAACTTGACGACTTTGGCATGGTGCCTTTACACTTGATATATCCCATTTTCGCAGGTGCCTCAATATCCTCTACATAGTAATTGAGACTAGGGATTCTATTTGTGTCATTAGAAATGTTAGATATGCTAACACATATGCCATCCATACTCAATAGATTGCTAAAATATTCATAAATAGAGTCTTCATTATAATGACATGGGCTCAATCTCTCATAAAGTGTAGGATTTACATACTGCATTGACAAATAAGCATAATGTGTAGGAGTTATGTGGTCACTATATGTGAATTGATTGCTTCCCTCAAACAGAAACAAAAAGCTGTGTATGGACTTTTGGATGATCATGTTATGTATGAGCTTTTGGATTGCCATGCTATAATTAAGGTATGTAATTAAGTTATTGATAATAATGTCTTTTAGTATGACTATGAGTTGAATTATTCCATTAATGTATGGCCTAGAACCATTATCTAATACCCATAATCTATCATAATGGACAACAACCATTACAAATTCAACCATATCTGCATAAAAAGAGATAAAATTAAATTAGTAAATTAATTTAAATACGTTTAATAATAAATTAATAAAAAAATATTTTATAAAATCTAGATTTCTTCATTTATAATAAGGCTTTTAATTAGAAAGAAAATCCAAGAGATCTAATATCTAGTAAGTATGGTATGTAGTTGCTATAAGAATTGTAATTGTTCAAAAATTTCTAGTTATAGGCAGATCCATTCTTGAATTTAGCCAACCATAGGTGATAAAAGATTGCTAATTTGAGTAAAGCTATAGTCAAATAATTATGAAGAGGCAATGATTTCTATAAAGTAAAAGTGTAAATTCAAAAAAAATAAAAATAAAAATAAAGACATTGAACTAAAAATTCTCACCCTAACCCACCCATGTCACACTGCAAAAATTAAACCAAAATAAATTAACCCAATATGAATTACAGTTAACAAAACAATCTAGTACTTGAAAAACAAAATTGGTAAATAGAGAGCTCAAATTCTTAACTAAAGAAGTAATTAATCCACGTCCATCCATGAGAGAAAGACCAATTACTACCAAAACCTATGTAGTATGCATATTATTTCATAAATTGGAAGAAAATAGAAATCATTCCAGAAAGAATTACCACTTTAATTTGGAAGAAATGAAACTAAGAATATGAAGAAAGAAAGAGGCAATTTTATGATTAGGGCATTTATCATTAGTTCGGTTTTGATTCCATGTATTTTTGAACAAGAATAGAATTAAAAAAATCAGTTTCTTATTTCTAGAGTTGGAATTGAACATAAAAGAATTGATTCTGATTTCAAAATTGAATCAGAGAATCGAATCGATTGATTTGGTGTAAACATTCAATACTAAATCATGCTTTAAAATTAAAGAAATCAAGTGCATAAGTTATTGATAAGTAATCTCTTAACATTGTTTTTGTTAACATTCCTGGATGCTGCTGAAACCTTCTCAACTCTCCAGATTTTCTAAAAATAGTGTTTAAAAAGAATTTCGAATTTAGAAATTTTAATAAAATAAAACACTTTTTAATTTATAGAATTCTTCTCATTAAAGAAAATCTTACACTTAATGGAAATATTATGGCCACTCAATTATGTAGTTAAAAGTTTTGAATTCGAATTTTACAGTTACAAGAACATAATAAAGAATTAAAGGTCATAATTTAAATGTTACAAATTCAAATTTAATAAATTTGTAACTTACATTCTTCTACTTAATTTGCAAATTTCAAATTCTCATATACAAGAAACAATATATATGAATCATGACGATATATTATCAAAATTGATAACTTTTTTTTTCCATGTATTATAGATGTATTATACTTTTTACTGCAGTTTAATGTGGTAATTATTCTTAATGAATATACTCTATATTTATTCTTGATCCAACATAATAACCTTAACTTAATAAATAAATATCATGTTTATTTTAGGTCTATCACAAATATATTTTCTTTGAAATAAATGTGTATATTTTATTAACAATAAATAATTAAAGTTTCATTAATAACAATAAATTTACATATTAGAATCAAATTTCATATGAACTACATGATTCTTAAATTTTAATGGTGGCGTACTTTTTGTTAAAAGATCTATGATTATTAATTCAGTATTAACGTACTCAATAATCACTTTATTTTCTTTAATACGTTCCTCAATAGTTAAGTACTTAATGTCAATGTTTTTACTTTAACTCTCACTTTTATTATTCTTAACCAAGAATATAATAGCTAAATTATCACAATATATTCTTAATGGCCTAAAATTAAATCTACAAGTTTAAACCAAGATATAAAACTCTTTAACCATATTTTATGAGTGGTAGTTTCAAAACACAAAACGAGCTGGTCCTCTATGATGGACGTAGCAATTAGTGATTCCTTAGTGCTTCTCTAAGATATGATTCTGCTAGGTAATATAAAAATGTATCTAAATATTGATTTTTTAAAATCATTACAGCCAACGAAGTCAAAATCTGATTTGCAAACTATTTTTAAATTATTAAGCTGTCTATATATAAGTATGTGTGACACTCAGATATAAATAAACCCTAATTTTTATTAGCTCTTATTTTTGAAAATATTTTATGGAGTTATTGGAAGAAGACCGAGTGAAAATTGATTAAATAAGTTATTTTGTCGGGTAAGGGCAAAATAGTCTTTTCACTCAAAATTGAGGCCAAAGTGAGTTTTGACCGCATAAAAAAGTCTTAGAATTTCATAAACATTATGTTGGTATATTTAATTTTAATTCCAGACGCGGTTGATATATTTTTGGGAAGTCGGAAGTAAAAAGGGTAAAATCGTCATTTGATAAAGTTATGATTGATCAAGCTAGATGTCAAGAATATAAATTAGTATGATAGAGTGTGTTAGAAGGAAATATATATTTTATAAGCATAAGAATGTCAAAATTTCTATTTTGGACAAAAAGGGACAATTTTGCTAAAAAGGGTAAAATGGTCATTACGTTAAGGGTCGGAAGGACTTTGCCAGATTTTGATCATCCAGAACTCTTGTAAATGTTGTAAATAAGGTATAGAAAAAGTAGAATTGAATTAGGATGTGAATTTCTCTATAAAGGATGAAAAAGGACCAAAGTGACCAATTTTCTTTATTAAGGGTAAAATGGTCTTTTCACAAGGAATTATAAGAAAAAGTGGTAATTAAAATTGATGGACTAAAGTGAAAGAATATAAAAATGGCTTGGGTAGTCTCATAATTTTCTTGGGAACTAAATGCAAGCTTTGAAATATTTTTGGGCAATAGTATAATTTTGAAAAGTATGGATTTGGATAAGTATGGTTGACTTTTCAAAATTGAAACAAAAGTTGCTTTTTCTTCTTCTTTGCCGTGAGGTGCTTCTCCCATTCTCTTTCAATTTTTTTGGACAAAATCAAGCGAAATCTTTTAATCCGCCCGATTAAACGCGTTACCGCAGAAGGAAAAATTGTTCTACGCGTCGAGAGCTTTAATCTGACGGTAAAAGTTCTTGATTTCACTAAGTTTCAATTTATGGGTTGATGAAAAGTGGTTTTTTTAAAAGTGGTTTATGGTTTTTAATGGTGATTTAGGTGGTTTTGCGGTATTGGGAGATTTAATCAAACAATTGGCATATTTTAAGGTAAGGAAATGTAATTTTCTTTTATGGAATTTGTGATTGGTGGTTGATTTGTGTAGGAATGGATTTAGGGATGGTGTTTAGACGAAATTGGGTATAGAATAATGTATTAAATGGAAGAAGATTGAAAGAGGGGCAAAATGGTAAATTTGGAGTACTGTTTATTAAGCCTCTAAATGTTATATTTTAACATGTTATGGTATGTTTGAATGTGTTAGGTATGTTAGGGAGCAAATGAAATTAGTAGGAATTGATTTGGGTGGACAAAATGAGGAAAAATTTGAAGAAAGGGTAAAATGGTAACTTTGGTTATTATTATGGAAATTTAGAAATATTTTGATGTGTTATGTATGTATAATATTTTATATGGTTGTTGGAATGTATAAATGAATTATTATTATAACCGTGTGATTGGAGCGTGGTTAATAAAATTTAGAATAGATTGTAATATTCAAGACGTTACACGTTAGTTGTCATAATAATTATAGTAGTTATAATTATTATGTAAATTTTATTTATTAGTAAATGATGCGTTGATATGGTTATCCATTAATATTGGATAGTATACGATATATTTATCGTAATAGTAGAAATTATAATTGTGATGAATAAATCCCAGTGAAATTGGTAGACTGGGTATTTGCGAGTGTATGTGATTATGGAAGTGTTATGAATTGTTGGTTAGGTATCACTATCCGCAAGTGCATTATACATTCATTATGTGAACGAATTTTATATGCGCATAAAATCGAGATGTGAACGTTATTTATCATTTCTGTGTGTATAGGTGCGCATATGTGGTATTTATTGTGCATGGTTTGAGTGTACAATAGTTTTCAAAAAGAAATGAATGCATGGTTTTAGGCCATGTGGTATTAATTGTGTGATTACATTAGTTATGGATCCGAATATTCAGATACCCTTCACACCCGCTGGCTTGGTTATAACTAGATTATATGATCGATCATGTATAAAATATATGCTCAGCCCGATAGACGAGTGGTGTGAATGGATGAGGGTTGGGCGAATTTACTTTGTGGCCACGATCCATAACTGTGTTAGCACGACCGGTCATATATTTGTCGATAATTTGTTAAAAATGTCATGTGTTTTGATTTCGAAATGCATGTAGATTTATTTATATTCTATATAATAACTATAAGCATTATGTGGATAGTGATACAGAGTATAGGGTCGGAGTGTATTTATCTCGTCAGATTATGTTAAGGCGATATAAGTTTAATAACCTCTATGTCATCAGTATCGTATAGTATATATGGTAGGGAAACAAATTCTGTACTAGAATATTATGTTTCCTTACTGAGCTGTTTCGCTCACCCTTTATGGATTGTGGTTTTTACAGGTAATGTGACGCCGCGGGATATGGATGCGAACTCTTCGAGGCGTTAACAGGGCTAGTATCTTGATAATAGGAGTATTTTTTGGTGTTAATGCATAATTATGCGTATGTATCTATATGTATTTATATATATATATATATATATATATACGTTGGTACAGTAAACTTGTATTTTTGAGTTACATACTATGAATTATGTGTGTAACCAGGATATTATACATATCCAACTTTCGCACATATATATATCTTTATGTTTAAAAAAAAAAAAAATTCAGATTATATTATGTAGTTAATTTTAAATAGAGGGGTGTTACAGTATGTAATCTTTGATCATTTGAAGATAGTTTAAAACTTTCTTTGTAACTTTCTGGTGGTTTATTCTTGGGTTACTTTGATATTGTCTTAATATTTCAACTACAAAAATTATGTTAAGTCTTATGCAAACTTAAACATACATAATGCTTCCAATAATTGAAGTGTATAGAATGTTGTTCATTTGTTCCTTTTCGAAATTATTTCTAAGATATTGGTTGAAACTGAATTTATTTCTCTTAACAATTGGTGCTACACTTAGAGAACAATTTTTTATCCCAAATATTTTTATTACTTTTTTCACATAGGTTTATTGAGATAGACTTAAAATACTCTGATGTCTATCTCCATGTATTTTAATGCTAATGATATAAGATACTTTATCCATATCTTTCATATCAAAATTTTTAGAAAGAAATTGTTTTACCTTATGTAGAAACCCTTTATTATTGATTGTAAGTAGTATATCATTCACATACATAATAAGAAAATAAATTTTATTTCTACTAATCTTCAGGTATATATATTGATTTATGATATTTTATTCAAAATCAAATAAAGAAATAATTTCATGAAATTTTGAATACCATTGTTAGGAAGTTTGTTTCAATTCATATATGAATTTCTTAAGTTTATAAACCAAATACTTACCTTCATTGGAAGAAAATTCTTCAAGTTATTTTATATAAACCTTTTCTTCTAAATCTCTATTAAAAAATATTATTTTCACATTCATTTGATGTAACTCTAAATTAAAATGAGTTATTAATATCATAATTATATGGAAAGAATCTTTTTTAAACATAGAATAAAATGTTTATGTGTAATCGATTCCTTCCTTCTGAATGAGTCCTTTAGTAACAAGTTTACTTTTATATCTTTTAATGTTGCCTATGGATTTACATTTACATGTTATGAGTTTAAACCCTTTAAGTAACTTAACAAGATCCCAGATTCTATTTATTGACATAAAATTTATTTCATTTTTCATAGCATCACATCATAAGTTAGATTGCTAATAACTTATGACTTGTGAAAATGTTTCGAAATTATTTACAACTCCAATATTGTAGTTTAACTCTTATTAATATAAAATATAATTACTAAAAATTGGTGATCTTTTTGCCATAATAAATCTTCGTAATATTGTTTCAATATTTTTTTGAGGAGTATGTTGTATAACTGATTGTTTAACAACCTGATCTATTAAAACATCACTAGTTTATGAAATTTAATTATCATTTGGTTGAATATCAACTATTATTTGATCAACATCTATTTGTACTAGAGGGATGTTATTGATGACAATCACTTTAATACCTAAAGTAGATGATTCCAAATGATCATTTTCAAAAAGTGTGTTTTGGGATTAATTCCTCTCATTGGTTAAGTCAATCTTAAAAATTTTAGTATTTCTTGATTTCACAAATTTAATGTGATATGATGGATAATAAAATTGGTGTCTTTTAGACCTTTTTGAATATGCAATAAAATATCTATTAATGATCTTAGGATCAAATTTTTTCTTTTGTGGATTATAAACTCTTACTTTAGAAGGATAATCTCAAATGCGTATATGTTGCAAACTTAATTTTTAACCTTTTCATAATTTAAATAGTAATTTATAAACAACTTTAGGCAAAAACTAGTTTAATATGTATACAGTTGTCTTAAGAGCTTTTGTCCACAAGACTTAAAAAGTTTGAAGTTGTTAAGTATACTCCGTACAATATCCAATAATATTTAATTTCTTCTTTCTGCTATATTATTCTAGCCTGGAGAACTAGGCATAGTATATTGAATAACAATGTTATGCTCTCGAAGAAACCTCACAAATGGTCCAAGTACTTATCCATCCTCTATGTATTTATCATTAGTATTCACTATCTCTATTAAATTTTACAATCTTTATTTGCTTACTGCATTATTTCTCTACTTCAGTTTTGAATATTTTAAAAGTATTTAATACTTCATCCTTAATATTTAGTAAGTAAAAATACATAAATCATGAATAATCATCAATAAAAGTAATGAAATACTTATGACTATATGAATTTATACTAGAACTACAAATATCTGTATGTATGATTTTTAATAAGTTTGAACTCCTCTTAACACCTTTCTTTTATTTACTCGTTTATTTATCTTTTATATAGTCCATAGAAGTTTCAAAATCTGTAATATCTGAAATACTAAGTACTTTATTATTTACTAATTTTTTAATTTTTTTATAGAGATATGTCCTAATCTCCGATACTACAATATAAAAAAATTTTCATTCATAACAATTTTTTTTTACACCAATATGAGTATGTATTGTATTATAATAAGTATCATTTTATAAATTAATATGAAAATGACTATTAAATAATGTACTATTTTCAATAAGATTAGATTTATAAAAGTTTTTTATAAAAGAATTTGAAAAATTGAAGAAATTTTTATAGGGTACAAGTTTAGAAATAAAAATTAAATTCTTAAAAAAATTAAGAATATAAAAAGTCATTTTCAAATTTATTATAAAATTATTATTGAGAACTAAACTATATATTTTAATAACCTTCACAGTTAAACTTATCTTATTTTTATAATAGATAAAATGCTTAGCTCCTACTGATTTTTTTAGATTTTATAAACCTTACAAAACGTTCGTAATGTGGATTGTAAAACTATAGTTAATTTACCATGTATTATGACAAATTTTGACTGTATTAGATTCATAACTTACAATAGATAAAAAAATACGTTTTTTAATAAACCATTATTAATATTTAATACAATCCTTTTTCATACGTCATTGTTTTTTACAAAAAAATTTTTTGGATTCTTTCTTTATTTTAATATGGACAAGTATTTTACCTTTACTTTTCTTTTTAATTTTTTTCTTTGTTGTCAAATGTGTACTTTAAAGATCCGCTTTCATCTCTGCAATCAATCTCTTTTCTTCTTAAAGATACGTGGTCATTAATTTATTAATAGACTATTTATTTTTATGTGTGTTATAAGAAATTTTGAAAGGTTCAATAGTTGTAAAAATGAATTCAAAATATAATACACAAATAATGTTCAAACATCATTACGTTTAATATTTTTAGTTGAGTTGTAATATCTCTTATCTTCATAATGTGCTTTTGCATACTAGTGATAGTGGTAAGTTTCATAGAAAAGAAATTTATAATTAAAGTATTAGTTAGAGTTTTATCTGCGATCAACCTCTTTTCTTCTTAAAGATACATAGTTATTAATTTATTAATAAACTATTTATTTTTATGTGTGTTATAAGAAATTTTGAAAAGTTCATAGAGTTGTGAAAATGAATTCAAAATATAATGCACAAAGAAATATTCAAACATCATTACGTTTAATATTTTTAGTTGAGTTGCAATATCTCTTATCTTCATAATGTGCTCTTGCATGCTAGTGATAGTGGTAAGTTTCATAGAAAAGAAATTTATAATTAAAGTATTAGTTAGAGTTTTATCTGCGATCAACCTCTTTTCTTCTTAAAGATACATAGTCATTAATTTATTAATAAACTATTTATTTTTATGTGTGTTATAAGAAATTTTGAAAGGTTCATATAGTTGTGAAAATGAATTCAAAATATAATGCACAAGGAAATATTCAAACAACATTACGTTTAATATTTTTAGTTGAGTTGCAATATCTCTTATCTTTATAATGTGCTCTTGTATACTAATGATAGTGGTAAGTTTCATAGAAAAGAAATTTATAATTAAAGTATTAATTAGAGTTTTATCTGCGATCAACCTCTTTTCTTCTTAAAGATACATAGTCATTAATTTATTAATAGACTATTTATTTTTATGTGTGTTATAAGAAATTTTGAAAGATTCATATAGTTGTGAAAATGAATTCAAAATATAATGCACAAGGAAATGTTTAAACATCATTACGTTTAATATTTTTAGTTGAGCTACAATATTTCTTATCTTCATAATGTACTCTTGCACACCAGTGATAGTGGTAAGTTTCATAGAAAAAAATTTTATAATTAAAGTATTAGTTAGAGTTTTATCTGATAAATCAAGTTGTTCATTAATAGTTTTCATCAAAATACGAACATCATCATACTGAGTGACTGAACTATATATGCTAGCAAAAATTTTGGTATTTATAAATATTATACTGAGGCAATTGGATCGCTCTTAGCGTTTATAAAATTTAACTTATACCGAAGTGTTAGTATCAGTAATAGGTGATGGCTCATCTTTTCGTATAACATAATCTATATCTTGGCATCTTATATATAACAATACTTTCTCCTTCACCCGTATCCCACAAGAACAAGTGAAAAAGATGTGGAAAATTTCTGCAGCATAACACCTGACATCTGGGAAACTATAAGGATAAATTATGAATTCCACATATTTAGTAAAGAAATATATTGAACTATGTGCTTGGTTGATGGATGATAATTTTTTGTTTCCAGAAAATGGGGCCTCAATGCATGCTAGTCTATAATTTTTTTGGGGGGAACATACTTTAATTTGTTTTTCTAACTGCAACTCGCGACATCGTTGTTTTGTTTTGAGGGTGGAATTGCAGGAACAAGCCAAGATTGCTGAACTGAGAGGCTGCACAGAAAAACCAATATACCCAATTTGTTTTGGTTCTAAAGAGAAGATAGAGCTGTGTTTGTAGATGAAGTGAAGCGCGTTGGTTGCTCGAATTGTGCCTTATTTGCCGAAAAGACTTTTGCTATTGAATCAGTATATGGAAGAGCAAGAGTTGTTTCTCAGCGGGCTGATCCTGAACACAAAATCCGCGAAGCCATTCAAGCTTGTCCCGTAGATTGCATTTCTTAAGTACGTTTTCAAATTTCATAATTTTGCAACATGTATATTCCAATTCCTCATTTATTTGCTTCTCCTTCTGTGCAAGGAGTGTGGAGAGGTCGGATTTTGCAGCTCTAGAATACCTCATGTCAAAGCAGCCGCGTGTTAGTGTAAGAATGGGAGAAGGTAACGCCGCTGGTTGCACGTGTCTCTAACATATTCGTCGATGTGAAGAAATTTTGAACGAAATTTGTTGACGCCATGAACAAATCTGCTAGAAAGGTCAGTGCTTTCCTTGCACCAGTGCTTTTGCAAATTATGGCTGTTCCATTCTACATTTGTAGCCTCAAATCAAAAGAATTCATTTCAAGAGACAGATGTCAATTGGGAAGCAAGAATGTCAGCAATTCAAGCGATCAGATCAACCTCTAATTGGTTATATCGGCAATCACCCACATCAGAAACTTACCAAAATCTGACATAGAGCAGCCAGAAATCCCAAGAGCCAAATTTTAAAAAGCCTCGCGATGCTGCTACTGCCAGAAAACACGCAAGGGAAAGCACACAGACAATAAATAGAAACCCATCAAATTCCATGTATCACGATGACTATTGGATTCCGTCAACTCAAACTCTTCCTGCTTTGACTTCAATACACATCAGTTCGAGCTCTGGAGCGATCCCAGAGCCTCCGAATGGTAAAGAATGGACGAAAACAAATGACAGATTACGTGAAAAGAAAAGGAGTCCCGTTGCCGGGGGAATTCCAATGGTGACAGCAGCAATCACTGCAGCAAGAGTACGGACGCAAGTAGGTCAAGTAGCGGCTGATGGATTACAGGAACATACAGGTGGATCTTTGGCATTGGAGATTGTCGATAGCTCTTTGTGACAGATGATTTTAGCCGGGATTACATGGTACTACATTGGAATAGCCGAGAACATATGGAGTTCATCGGCAATAGCCAAGAATAGGAAAAATACAGGCAAGGGAAGATGTATATGCTTGGGGCGTTGACACATATACGTAATAATGTAAATATAAAGTTCATGTTCATCTGTGATCCAATACAGAACCTTACTTTTTGTCACTGATGATGAATAATTTCGCAAAAGTTCAACAGGAACTAACTACCATAAAACATGAAAAACAAATAAATCCAGAGTAAAGCAACACCAAAGACGCCAAAGGTGTGACCTGAAAAATCTCAAAAAAAACTGGCTTCAACATAAACCACTCAAGGTAGAGCAGATGACTGTTTGAAGAAAGTGTTCATCTAAACTCTGAAAACTGTGAAACAAAATTTGGACACCCGGTGTAGCATGACAAGATCCTGTCAATAATATCTCAAGAATAACTCCTAATCAAGGAAGGGTTACCACATAAACAAGTTAGATGCAAGCAAAATCCATGGTATAGACGAAAATAAAAATACACTTGATTGTAACTGTACAGATTCCATGCTGCTGACTAGACATATGATTCAAAGCTACTACCTTTTGCGCAAAGCTCGTTACTAAAAGCTACATATTGCACACAAGAACACAGATCAATAGTTATTTCCAGTTGCAAAATATCTGCGAGTTTTGTACCTCAATAAAAAGGGAATTAACCATTGCAGTCCCAATTCATTGACTTCCACAGCTAATGTAATAGTTACATTATTAGGAGATTAGTATGGATTAAATAGTTAGAGAATTATTTATTCAAATATGACTACATGACAATAAATCACATGGTATTGTATGTAATCAGTAATTTATCATATAATTATACTAGTGTGCGATGTTGTCATTTGACATGAGATATAACTGTCGAATATAGTGTAAATGCACATTATTTATATAGTATATAAGTATGAGACTAGACACTTCTTGTATGATAAAGTCAATTTAATTACGTGTTATTTACATTTGGAAATGTGTAATGGTCAAGACATGATTCATTAGCTTGATGTATAAGATTAAAGTTACCGTTGACTTAGTTTGAATTTGAGTTCTTAAACGAACATCGATAAATAATTAAAAAAATAAATCTCGGAACATAGTAATTAAATGTCATACAAAGGAGTTCGTGATGACGAGTTCAGTGTATATTGATCAATAGTTCGTACATATTATGGTTCTTTAATCAATTGGGATTAAACAACGAAAATTTTTTATCCATATGATATGTACAATTGATATGGAGATTGATAAAATTTTGCTTTATTGTGGATTAGAGACTATGGTAATTACTAAATGTTAACCATAATCATTAAACAATTGAATAGTTTGATAAACTTAAAAAGTTTAAAATCAGTTTGCAGTTATCCCGCGCACGTGGTGGGTACATGCCTTTACCAATTAGGTGCGTGAAGCTCATATGCTTGTGTATTGCTAAATTTTCTTTAAATTTTTTTAATTTTTTGTGTTTTTCCAGCCACATTTTTTAAAGAAAAATGCCAAATTTTTTTCAATTTCTAATTTTTTTTTCAATAATGTATGATCTATACATTTTATCTATTAGTTTTTACAATTATCATGCCAAATACAAGCATCACTAACTGACTATAAACTAACTATTTACAAACATTTTTAAACTCATTAAATAACAAAAATTAACAATGCAAGTGAGATTAACTTTTATTGTTTTTGTTATTGTTAGAATATGTCAACTTGTGTGTGTATTTTTGGAGGTGAAGAAGATGAAAAAAAAAGTGAAGAAAGATGAAGAAATGTGAGACATGTGATAAATTTATCGGGATAAAATTATCAATATAATTTATTTGTGAGAACAAAATTGTCAAAATGAATTATTTTAGTAAGAATTTTTTAGGGTTGGTTATAAATATAAAAGGATGTTAAAATAAAGTTATTTTGAAAAATTTTCTTTTCTCTTAACTTACATTTACCCAATTAGCATTTACCATTTTCTCTATTTCCATTGCTTCATTTCTCTATTTTAATACAATTTTCTTTGTCAGTTTCCATTTTTATTAGTATGCTAAATCTTCCTTAGTTCCTTCTCTTTCCTATCCAGTTTTAATTACTCTGGTAACATGTCAAAGTTAAGCTTGTGTATCATTTTCATTCTCATTATATCTACCATGATATCTGCTTCATCAGCTACTCTCAAAGTGGGTTTCTATTAATCAACTTGTCCATCATCTAAAGCTATAGTTAAAAAGGTTAAGAATAAGGTTGTATTTAGAAATCCTGGCATAGCCATTAGCCTCATCAAAATGCATTTTCATGATTGTTTCATTAGCGTATGCCTATTTTATTCTATGCTCATTATGTTTAAAATTGATTCTCACAATTGAATAATACTGTGAACATATAATTGATCTAACTTAACAATGAATTAAACCTAAAAATCTAACAACCAAATTATGCCCATAGTCTATTTTAAAAATAAATAAATAAACAAAAATCAAACTAACAATTTTACGTATTATTCTAAGTCACATGAGCAGTAGCCATAACCAGGTTAACATGATCTATGATAATCAAACAAACAATCCTAATAAAAACTAGCCAAAAGTGAATGATAGGGAGCTTATAGGAAAACA
>CP135537.1:3763184-3793962 GCA_032402905.1 Khaya senegalensis
TGAATAGTTATTGTACATAAATTTAAAATAATAAAAATAATATTAAATATTTTAAGTTGTAAATTTAATTTTTCTTTAAACAATTTATTTTATAAATATTATCATTAATCATTTTAAAAATTAAAAAGATTTATTTATTATTTAATTTATAAAAAGCTTATTATAATCAAGTTGGTGAGTCCAGCAAGGATGATTTCGAAACTACACCCACTATTTTAAATTTATGTACAATAACTATTCAAAAGTTATATGTTAACTATTGTTCATTTAATTCAGTTAATGTATTTTTTTTTATTATAGTCATTCACAATGCTTAGTTATGAATAAATTCAACATATTGTTTTTACTTTCACCACCAACATATTAACGCAAGCTAATATTGTCAAGTGGACAACACATGCTTGATTTTGATTGATCACGTGTGCAACTCAAACTATAATATACGTATATAAATATGCCCCGTTCTCTAGCCCATTGGGCAAAATGGGACCAAAATTGGCGTTGTTCCCTAGCTCAATGGGCTGAGCTCTGTATCCCTGGAAATTTTGCACCCCTACTTTTTTGCTCAATGATACAATAGTGTCAAATTTCTCTTATGCCACTTTATTATGTTTTATTTTCTCATTTAACTAATAGTGAGATATCAATTGTTTTCCTTTACTATCTTTTATTTGTTATCAGCACATTATCAATACATGAAGTATTTAATTTCTTTTTGTTTCTAGTTGTTCCTAATTGCTCTTACATTGTTATGCTACTCTTATATGCTTTTATTTTTGTACAATTGTCTTTAATAAAATACTCTATGGTTAACATTAAATTAAATTTAGCATATCAAAAATTAAGAATAGCATTCTACATATGTACATATATAAAATTAAATTTTGTGTTCATTGAAATATTTTCACAAACACATGGTATGCAGTATGCATATATATTATATATATGCATAAAATGGCATTTTGAATAAGTTTAATCAATATAAAATTGATGAGGGATAATTACTTACCTTCAATTGTGTAAAAGCACCATAATTTACACCACCAAAAACTCTTGGAGAAGTTAAGCCAACTTGAAAGAATTTTAAGGTTTATAGCAAAAATTTTTAATTCATTTGGTAAAGTTCATGTATATATACTTGAAATAAATCTAAACATTTGTAACACCCCCTTCCTTTCATTTCTATTCATGTGGCATAAAGTACATTGAAATTATCGAAAAGACAAAAATCAACGCTTTTTCATAGTGAAGCGAAGTTTTTATTTATTCAAAAGAATTTATAAAAAGTAATCACATAAATAGTAACAGCTAAAATAGTATTATTTTTTTTTTCTAAAGAATTATTATGCATTTTAATGAAATTAATATTTCAGAGTACACAGAAATAGAATTACATAACAATGGCCTAAACCTTAGTTATACTATGCCCCACCGAAGATCTTTGCCTCAACTGCGCTTTCCGGAACCGCTGCCGCTATATCGTAATCACCTGAAAATAATGATCCCACAAAGGGGTGAGCACACCACATGGCTCAGTAAGATAATACAATACTTAAATAAAGGAAGGAGCATGTTACCTGAATCCCTACTTATTTTGGCCATTTCACACAATTCCACACTCAAGTAAATGCATGTCCATATATCAAGGTACATGTTCCAACAAGCATATGTTCAATAATGCACACCAGATATCATATCATCTCCTCTAGAACTCTAAGCACTATATCATCTATGAATTCTGTATAATTATCTCAATCAGAGTAACACTCCTCATGATATACCATATACAGATAATGCAATCTCAATCAATATATTTTCTAAATGAATCATGTTATCACCTGTGTCCGTTTAAGTTCTATTTCTATTCTTATCAACGAACACCTACATGATCATATAAAATCATTATATAGTTATTCGTATAAATAACGGCTAATGCTGCAGCCCCATACAGAGGAACTGTTTAGAAGCCGATATAACCACACAGTATCAATCACACACTCGGCCTGAGATAGCCAAAATATCCTAGGTACACAATCAATACCCACATAGGATACAAATATTTCAAACATCTGAATATAGATACAACTGAGGGTATTAATAAAAACGATAAAACTATTTCTGTATGCCATTTCCACTCTCGAAAGATTGGTAATAGGAATTTCATTGCGTTTACAAGTTATCAATTATACTGAGAAACATCATGGATCATGGTTGTTGCTCTAAGCCACCGGGCCATTTGGAGGACAGCTGCGGATTCCACCTACCCCTCAAGGTACCACAGTCTTAACGTCACATCTCCATTAGAAACTGGCTTACAAGCCCAGCTGAGGGAGAGGGAACATACATATCCGATCCACATATCACAATTATCTCAATACTGGTTCATTACCAGTCTATGTTATCATACATTCATATTATCTCTTTATATTCACTAAAGCAAGACAACCTGACAGTTATACTATAATCACCAATACACGTTCTCCATTCTTTATCCCATACTAAGAATTCTTTCACCTACATTAAACCTTGACTATACTATTATAAGGTCACATATCAATTTAATCCTAGTCGTTCGCTTAAGGGTACGGATGATAACAATGTAAACTCATAAACAAACTTATAAACGTGTAAACTAATAAATCAAATGACCCGCCATACATCCAATACACCTTTTCAATAATATCCTCAAACTTCTCACGTGATCTTTAATCTATTATGGATTCACCCATATTCTTTTCGTTTCACAAGCGTACCAGTGAGTTAGACAAGATTCTATATACTAGAAGTGACGCGGCCTAGATATTGCCTAACCCATTATTTTATTTAAATACTAATTCCCCTTTTTCAAGCTGATGCTAGCTCTCTGTTTCTGCAAGATTAAGTTCTCTCTTATAGACTTGACACTTGCCAAGGTATGATTAGACTTCCGCCATTTCTGCAATTCACAATCATAACAATAATCTATTTGTGACTGCAACTAAAGGTATTCCTAGACCCTCCGCTACATATGAAAACCAGAATACAAAGGGAGGTCATAAATGGCTGTATGAATAGTATTTCTTATAGGAATTCGGCAAGAATTTGCTTATACATATAAGCTGCCCTACTTACACAAGAAAACCAGGACAGTCCCCATACCAAATAACACAGCGTGTTACTGCCTCATCGTTATTCACACAACCACAAGCAACGCCTAGCAGACAGAAGTATTCTATCATATAATTTGAATCTAGTAGACACCAGAATTCATTTCCTTATAGATTGGTTATAGATAACTAATTTATGGATAATGGTCATGATATCCACCGTACACTTCAATATATGTATACAATAGTCATTTGCCCACACCGGGTTCCTTAGACTAACAGTATAATTAACTCTGTCATGGGTTACATGTACCCAAGGACGCTATGACAAACAGCCGCTTCCAACCATGGGTTCAACATACCCCGCAGGCACCATGGTTTTTATTATCATTTCTCAATTGCTGTGGATTCAACATACCTCGAAAGGCACCACAGTCTTACTATCAATACGGAGCTGCTGTGGGTTCAACATACCTCAAAGGGCACCACAGTCTTATTATCAATCTGGAGCTGCTGTGGGTTCAACATACCTCAAAGGGGCACCACAGTCTTATTATCAATCCGGAGCTGCTGTGGGTTCAACATACCTCGAAGGGCACCACAGTCTTACTATAATGATTCTGCTCCGTCCTAAGCGGCTTTACTAAGGTAACGGAAAAACTACCGATCCATAATTATCCCAATTATACCAGTATCCACACAAATTTATTCATAATCGACTCAGTCATGACAACATGACTATTTTGCCTACATTACTCAAACAACACGTTAATAATTTCATTATAGGTAGTATAACTACCTATGAAACACATTTATTAGTCCTTATCTTCCAAAAGGATTTCATACGTATGGATTTATCGTAAGGCTAGTAATACTTAGTTATAAAAACATATTCCACCCTGGCATATAAATATCCCATAAGACAACCAAGATAAAACATAGAAATATATTACAATTCAAACACATGGATACACTATACCACTATTAATACAATTTCGCAGAAACCTATTTTAATCGGTTATCATATATTGCGTTATTAAACGCAATCCCAACATGACATCACAAGTAAAAATATATCATTACCTTACCATGGCACAATAAATATAATATACTAACGTATGCACACATGTTAATTCGAATAGCATTGCAAAACATCGCATGCAGCATCTACTCAATCATTCCATCATAAGGGCATAATTACGTGTATATATATACAAGCGTTCCTACCATATAAATATATGTAAATACAAACATGGGACATACAATGCTGTATAGGTATTTTAGAATACCTAATCTAGTACTGCAGGTCGACGGTAACGATTTTACGCTTATATATATATATATATTTAACACACGAATGTCAACACTTCTAATTGCACAATCATGCCCATTCTTCGTCAATGAGACTTTTCTACAATTTAATCAATTATTATAATATACATTCATGCAATTATAAATATTATAAATATTAAAACCTATTTTTCCACAATTTAAATATTATATTATCTTACCTCCGGGCACTCAGTGCCTATACGAATGATGAAAAATTGTCCCGGAGAGGGTATATGCGTTCGAAATACTCCTACGTACGCTACGGAATTTTTTTCGAAAAACGTGCAAGTTACTGTTCACCGAGCACTATTCACAGATACTATTCAACCCACGAAATTTCGGTTTCCGTTTCACGAACGGGACGCACCATCGCGATCCTTGCGATGTCGGGATGCTGTCCATGGTGTCCATATGCCACAAAACACAAATTAAAGCCTTCAAAATCATCAATCATTCTAAATGTTCAGATGTTAAGGAACCTACTTTGGACCCTAAAATCATCATCGAAACCTATTCCAAATTGAAATCTAAATATACCGCGTCAAAGTACGAGTGTCGGAGAACACACTGGTCAGTTCAGGTTCCACCGGAGTTACTCCAATCGCCGGAAATCTTGCCGGAAATACCCCTTCCCGATCAGCCTTCCCACGCCGGAATCCGGTGACCAAATGCCGGAACGGGGCACACCACCGTGAAGAGGGCGGCGAGACGGTGCCAGACGCGCCGGAGGTGTCGGTCAACTCGCCGCCGTCCGCCGTGAATCGCCGGTCAAAGTTTACGTCGGCGGAGCTTCAGGCGGCGCGTGAGGGCGCGTGGCAGCGGCGTTCCAGGCGGGGTTGGCGGCGTTGCACTCGCGACGGTCCGGCGGTCCTCCACTCGCCGGTGGTGAGGTGATCTGAGGTCCGGTGACGAAAATCACTGTTCACAGGAGAGAGAGCCGTGGGGAGGAGAGAGAGAAGAGAGAGAAAATGGACGAAAAAGTGAATTTTTGTTTTCCGGGTTTTCCGACCCCTTCCCGCTTATATAGTCGGGCACGGACGAAGAAAATTACAGTTTTCCATTTTCGTCATCAAATTTCTGATACCGGTGATGAAATACTGTATTTTTTGCTCATACAGTACGCTGTCTCGAATACCGGTCAACTCTCTCTCTTATCAAAACTCCCAAAAATACGGTATTTTAACTCCATGACAGGGTTTTAAGAGTATAAAAATTTCAGGATGTTACAACATTTTCGTTCTTACTCTTACTTTTTAATTAAAAGTGTATAGGTGGCATGAATAATATGGTTATTATTTTATAATTCTTATTTTATACATTTAAGTTAAAATACTTAAATACAAACATTTGACTAGTTTTTAACTAAAATATAATTAAACATATATATATGGGTTAATGTGTAATTATTACACTTAAGTTCTTAAATAATCAATTTTATCAATTTGACCATGTTATTTATAATAAATTATATTTTAATACAAATTCAAGAAAATATTCTTTAAACACTTTAAATAATTTATAAATATATAAAACCATTACATATATATATATATTTATTTATTTTAACCTAAATATTATCTCAAAAGTATTAGTCTCGTTATCAATAATATTTTTTTTTTCTAAATACTTCTAACTACCTTTAGTTATTAGTATGATTATGTGGGTTCACTGAAGAATAATCGTGAACTTTTTTTGAATTTTTTAAGTTTATCAAATTATTCAATTGTTCAACGATTATGGTTAACATATAGTAATATATCATAGTTCCTAATCCACAATAAAGTCATAATTTATCAATTCCTATCTGAATTATACATACCATGTGAGTAAAGTTTTTCTGTCTTTTAATTCTAATCAATTAAGGGTCTATAATATGTTAAAATCCTATACCGATATAAATAAAACCATTGATTCATATGCGTTGAACTTTTTACTATGTATTCATTCGTGTGACATTTAATCATTTTGATTAGAGATTTACTTTTTCAGTTATTTATCGATGTTCGTCTCAAAACTCAAATTCGGATCAAGTTAGTAGTAGCTCCAATCCTATATATTGAAACAATAGATCCTGTCTTAATTATCACACATTTTCAAATGTAAACAACACATAACCACACTGACTTTATCATACATGGGAACGCATGCCTAGTTGCGACCAAATGTATGCGATCATGGTTTATTAAATATTATTATTAATAGTGACTATAATATAATAATGTGGTTAATTTAACAAATAAATAATTAAATTTTTTACCTTTTTTTATTAATCTATAAATCAATTATGTAAAAATATATAGCAATTTATATTAAACTTTTTTTTGCCTATAGTTTATTACATATTATTATTGATATTGATTAAATTAAATGTTAATCTTTACTAATTATAATCAAATAATGTGGTTAATTCTGTAAATAAATAATAATATTTATTGGTTACTTAATATGTTTTTACTAATGAATAAAATAATGTAATTACTAAATGTAGTCAAATAATTTAGACAACCAATATTATTTAACACGTTGTAAATCAATAAACTAATTAATATCAATATTTAATATACATAAATATACATGCTAGCAATAAATAATTTACATTCCAAAAAATTTAACAGAATTTCTCTTTATAAATTAGTCCCATAGATTGATGTCATACATTATTACATAAAAACACACTTTAAACCATTTAAGTAAATAAATTTGAATTTCAAAAATTCTTTCCATAAATTCCAATTACCATAACAACACATACGTAAATACAATATAACAATTTCAAGCATCACAAAGTAAGATGTTTAATAATACATATTTAATTATAAGGTTACAAAATAATAATTTATCATATGCTTTATAAGGTTACGATATGTTGTATAATTGTGCCTGTGTTATTTATAACGTGAACATCTCTAAATTACTATCTATTCTCCTATGGAGGGGATGTGTTTGTTTCTCAATCGATCAGTTGGAACATGAACTAATGGTGGGAGTACAATGGTGGAATTTACCTCTTCTAGTACCACCTAAAAAGTCGAGTTTCTAACAAGATGAATTTCTTTTGCATATGCTGTCATGATATGCTATTCTTATAGTGCTTTAAGTAATGCTTTCCATATTGCCCTCAAGCATATTTAATTGCAGCGAGTATATGAACACATAGCAATTACTATAATGCCCTGAAAAATATCAAATAAATATGTGAATATTATAAAATAAATGGATGTTTATCAGTATTTGATATGGATTAAATTGTAAAAATATTTAGATAAAATTGTATTATTTTTGAATATTTATAATTCAAGTATAATTTTAAAAAGGTTTATGGTTATTTTATAATTTTTAAAATTTTTTTTCATATATACCTCAATATTTTTAGTAGTTTTAGATCAGTTTTACCTTTTTCTCTTTCCTTACTTTTCGGTCACCTCTCCAATGAATCTCTTTTTGACCTTCAATCAATACTATTTTTGGACCACACACTTTTCTTGACGTTACCATTCCACCATCGCAAATGTCATCTCAATCCAATTTATAATGAGCCAACAAATCTTTAATGAGTAAAATCAAGTATATTAGTGAACTCACTTTAATGAGTAAAACAAAATGATTGAAAATTTCAAACACAACAGTTGTCAAATTTTTAATGAAAATGTCACCAGAATTGTGATTTTTTGGCTAAATTTCTAGCAAACGGTATATCGGATGAAAAAATAGACTGCACTATTAGATTTAGGACATCAAAAACTATAAGACTTATAAAGAGCCATTGTTCGAATCGTCAAATTTTAAGTTGCCATCGCCGTTGACTAGTGAGCTGACTAGTCAATAGTCAACTCTCGGTCAATTCTCTTGTCTTAGGCCTCTCAAACATCATTTTTGTCCTTATAGACATTTGTTAGACTTATTTTGTTGAAAAAAATTCAATTGTGAGCTCAAAATTATCGAATAATTTTTTGAATCTAAACGCACGTATATCAAAGCGATTGAGGTAAGGATTTTATCACTTACTTAGTTATATATGATTATGATACACACACACACACACACACACACACACACACACACACACACATATTTGCATATGTTTATAATTATTGTTATGATTTGAAACTAAATTTAAATTGTTTGAAATTAAGTATCTATTATTTTAACAATAAAATGATTAGGTGGTATGCCTTATAGTTATGGCGTGTTGAATTTGTGTTCATTTAAATGTTTTACTTAAGTATTGTTTGCATGGTATAAAAATATATAAAATGTTTGATTTTGATAAATAATATAAACTATGGGTTTTATTGATTTTTTACTATTATATTGCCCAAATTTTAATTAAATATTTTTTAATACTTATATACGGTTATGGTGTGGTCTTGGGCCAGTATGTAATATTTAATATATTTATTTTTATTTAAACACATAGGTGAGTGGCAGTTGAGTGCAATAGGCATGGTAGATGGATATTGGCATGCCCCCTTAGTATATTTTGTATTAATTGATTTAGATTAAATTGATGATATTTATTTTTATTGTGTATGTATATATGTGTGTGTGTGTGTACATATAGCTTTTGTATAAAGGGTAAATTTTTAGTTTTAGCATCATAAATAGTGTCATTGAAATTGGGCATGCATAATTTTTAAATTAACTATGTAAACCTTTGAGTAAGGTAAGTAATATTAATCTCTACTGAGTACTGTAGTTTTGCTTACTCCTTTTTTTCCTTTAACAATATTTTTAGCGTGCTATGGATATTAAAAGGCAAATATACAATTTGAATACTAAGAGATAAAATAAGCGAATTTTTAGTTGCTAGTTAGTTAGTATGTTTCTATTAACTTATATTTAAATTATCAAACTTTTGACTATGTGATGATGTATAATTTATATAAACTACTAGAATTTTAATTATTTATTTTTAAAATAGAGTAGGGTTTGTACATTCCTATGAGGTTTTATTGGATTTATTTTTATTGTTATTATTTTTAAATATATTTCAAAACTTTGTGGTATTTTTTGACTTTCTAATTTTTGGACTTTTAACGTTTAGAATTTTGACTTTTCAAACTTAATAACCACTTACTATAATTTTGGGACATGACAATTGTTGTAGATTAAAACATTCACATTGACAAAAATTTATGAAGAGATTGACCACAACATTCTTTCCGTTGCCCTTGACTTCGAATTCAAATTGAGATACTGAACATATGAGAAGGTAAAAGGTAACTATTCTTCTTCGTGAACTCTGACCCTTACTGTTTTAGTTAGGGCATCTTTATTGAATTTTACTGCTTCTTCTCTTCTCTTATAATATTAACATTGTAACACATATTGTATCTAATTGGTCAAAACCACAATTAGAACGCAACTTGTATTCTTAAGTAACATATTTAAACTCTTAACAATATTAGTCATCATTATATCATACTGATGCATTAGAAAACGATATCTAGCCCACCTATAAAACCTAACCTTATGTTCTAAATAGTTGGCTGCTTATAGTTGTATTAACCTTAACTTACCTATATGTTTTTCGAACTCACTAAACATATGTGCCTTTGCAGTAATATAATAATCACTAAGGAATGCATATTTTTTACAATCCTTCATCTTATACCTTGCTTAAAGATTTTCTTCACTATGAAATACGCAAAAACCATGGTAGGACTTTGAGTATACTTCCTTTATCCTTTTGATTATGCTATTGTGTTGATTTAAAACAAACACTAATTTTGGCATAGTTCCAAGTACATCTCGTAGCTTAAATAAGAACCATTCTCATGATACATTATTTTTAAAGTCCTCGACTTCGAATGCTATAAGGTAAATTTAGTCATTCCCATCCAAAGCAACTGCTACAAACAAAGTTTTCCTATATGTACTTTTAAAAGAGTTGCACAATTGTAATCAATGGGTATATTGTTGAGAACAAAACCAAAGATAAACTAACTAAGAGTCATGAAGAAGTATAAGAAATGATGGTTCTCATCTATTTCTATATTTGTAATTGTGCCTGAATTTTTGTTTTTCAAAATATGACAAAACTATAGAAGTAATTAAAAAGACTTTGTTGGAACGCCAAACACCAATTTACTAGCTTCTTTTTTAATTAGCAATACCTTCCGATATGATACATGCACTTCAATCTCTTGGTGAATATCATCTCAAATATTTGTTAGAGTATAAATCCTATTAGAATTTTGAAACTTATTTATAACATATTCATTAATTAGCCTATTATTTACCTAGCGATGTCTTAGCTAGAATTGGTTACTTCAACATGTATGAATTATCTCCATTTATTTTACTAACTTGTATTCTTCATTTTTATCTGTGTTTGTTGCTCGAACTTGCTATTTATATTTGTCAACTATATATTTTGTTTCAAATTGATCTTATGTGGACTTGTAAACCTTAAATTGGAAATGTTTCTTTAATACCATCTTACCTATTGTATCTCGTAACTCTTTCTTTGTACTAAAAATCTGACCAACATATATGTCTCTAGAGTTTGAACTTGATAATGCATTCGATGGCTGAGAAAATGATGGCAGAATTAGAGGGACAAAATTAAAAGAACTTGACGACTTTGGCATGGTGCCTTCACACCTGATATATCCCATTTTCGCAAGTGCCTCAATATCATCTACATAGTAATTGAGACTAGGGATTCTATCTATCACTAAAAATGTTAGATATGCTAACACATATGCCATCCATACTCAATAGATTGCCCAAGTGTTCATAAATAGAGTTTTCATTATACTGACATGGACTCAATCTCCCATAAAGTGCAAGATCTACATACTGCATTGACAAATAAGCATAATGTGTAGGAGTTTTGTGGTCACTATATGTGAATTGATTACTTCCCTTAAACGAAAACAAAAAGCTGTGTAGGGACTTTTGAATGATTATGTTATGTACTAGCTTTTGGATTGTCATGCTATAATTAAGGTATGTAAGAGAGTCTACAATCAATATGATTTGTTATATGGTGATATACAATGGACTACACTTTTTTGTTTGAGTAACCATAATACTATTCACAAATATAAATAAATCAAAATTATCTGTAATAATCATATAGTTAAAGGACTCATTACCAACTATTCATTCTGACGTTAATATTAAAACATACTGAATCAATGCAAGTGCGATCATATATTATGTTTACAAGTTATTGATAATTAATTTCTTTTAGTATAACCATGAGTTGAATTATTCCATTAATGTATGGCCTAGAACCATTATCAAATACCCATAATCTACCATGATGGACAACAACCATTACAAATTCAACCATATCTGCATAAAAAGAGATAAAATTAAATTAGTAAATTAATTTAAATGCATTTAATAATAAATTAATAAAAGAAAATATTTTATAAAATCTAGATTTCTTCATTTATAATAAGGCTTTTAATTAGAAAGAAAATCCAAGATCTCTAATATCTAGTAAGTACAGTATGTAGTTGCTATAAGAATTGTAATTGTTTAAAAATTTCTAGTTATAGGCAGATCCATACTTGAATTTAGTCAGCCATAAGTGATAAAAGATTGCTAATTTGAGTAAAGTTATAGTCAAATAATTATGAAGAGGCAATGATTTCAATAAAGTAAAAGTGTAAATTCAAATAAAAATAAAGACACTTAACTAAAAATTCTCACCCTAACCTACCCATGTCATAATGCAAAAATTAAACCAAAATAAATCAACCCAATATGAATTGCAATTAACAAAACAATCCAATACTTGAAAAACAAAATTAGTAAATAGAGAGCTCAAATTCTTAACTAAAGTAGTAATTAATCCACGTCTATCCATGAGAGAAAGACCAATTACTACCAAAACCTATGTAGTATGCATGTTAGTTCATAAATTGGAAGAAAATAAAAATCATTCCAGAAAGAATTACCACTCTAATTTGGAAGAAATGAAACTAAGAATATAAAGAAAGAAAGAGGCAATTTTATGATTAGGGCATTTATCATTAGTTCGGTTTGGTGTGAGCATCATTACATAATCACATAAAAAAAATCAATTCCTTATTTTTGGAGTTAGAATTGAACGTAAAAGAATTGATTCTGGTTTCAAAATTGAATCAAAGAATCAAATTGACTGATTTGGTGTGAGCATACAATACTAAATCATGTTTTAAAATTAAAGAAATCAAGTGCATAAGTTATTGATAACTAATCTCTTAACATTATTTTTGTTAACATTCTTGGATGCTGCCAAAATCTTTTCAAATCTCTAAATTCTTTAAAGATAATGTTTAACAATAATTTTGAATTTAAGAACTTTAATAAAATAAAACATTTTTCAATTTATAGAATTTTTTTCATTAAAGAAAATCTTACACTTAATAGAGATATTATGGCCACTCAATGATGTAGTTATAAGTTTTGAATTCGAATTTTAGAGTTATAAGAACATAATAAAGAATTAAAGTTCATAATTTAAATGTTACAAATTCAAACTTAATAAATTTATAACTTATGTTTTCCTACTTAACTTGCAAAGTTCAAATTCTCATATACAAGAAACAATATATATGAATCATGACGATATATTATCAAAATTAATAATTTTTTTTTTCATGTATTATAGATGTATTATGCTTTTTACTGCAGTTTAATGTGGTAATTGTTCTTAATGAAAATACTCTATATTTATTCTTGATCTAACAAAATAATCTTAACTTAATAAATAAATATCATATTTATTTTAGGTTTATCACAAATATATTTTCTTTGAAATAAATATGTATATTTTATTAAAAAAATAAATAATTAAACTTTTATTAATAACAATAAATTTATATATTTGAATCAAATTTCATATGAACTACGTGATCCTTAAATTTTAATGGTGGTATACTTTTTGTTAAAAGAACTACAATTATCAATTCAGTATTGATGTACTCTCAATAATCACTTTATTTTCTTTAATATATTCCTCAATAGTTAAGTACTTAATGTCAATGTTTTACTTTGACTCTTACTTTTATTATTCTTAATTAAGAATATAATAACTAAATTATCATAATATATTCTTAATGGCCTAAAAATTAAATCCACAAGTTTAAACCCATATATAAAACTCTTTAACCATATTTTATGAGTGGTAGTTTCAAAACATAAAATAAACTCGATCTCTATGGTGGAAGTAGCAATTAGTGATTACTTAGTGCTTCTCTAAGATACAACTTTGTTAGGCAATATAAAAATGTATCTAAATATTGGTTTTTTAGAGTCATCACAGCCAGCGAAGTTAAAATCTAAGTAGCAAACTATTTTTAAATTGTCAGTCTATCTCTACATAAGTATGCAATATTTGGTCATTTGAAGATAGTTTAAAACTTTCTTTATAACTTTCTAGTGGTTTATTCTTGGGTTATTTTGATATCGTCTTAATATTTCAACTACAAAAATTATATCAAGTCTTATGCAAACTTGAACATACATAATGCTTCCAATAATTGAAGTGTATGGAATGTTATTCATTTGTTCATTTTCGAAATTATTTTTAAGGTATTAGTTGAAACTGAACTTATTTCTCTTAATAATTGGTGCTACACTTGGAGAACAATATTTTAACCAAAATATTTTTATAACTTTCTACATATAAGTTTCTTAAGATAGACTTAAAATACTCTAATGCCTATCTTCATGTATTTTAATGCTAATGATATAAGATACTTTACCTATATCTTTCATATCAAAAATTTTAGAAAGAAATTATTTTACCTCATGTAGAAACCCTTTATTATTGATTGTAAATAGTATATCATTCACATACAGAATAAGAAAATAAATTTTACTTCTACTAATCTTCTAGTATATACATTGATTTATGATATTTTATTTAAAATCAAATAAAGAAATAATTTCATGAAATTTTAAATACCATTGCTAGGAAGTTCGTTTCAATACATATATGAATTTCTTAAGTTTACAAACCAAATACTCACCATTATTGGAAGAGAATCTTTTAAGTTATTTTATATAAACCTCTTCTTCCAAATCTCCATTAAAGAATATTGTTTTCATATTCATTTGATATAACTCTAAATTAAAATAAGTTACTAATGTCATAATCACATGGAAAGAATCCTTTTTAGACATAGAATAAAATATTTATGTGTAATCGATTCCTTCTTTTCTGAATGAATCCTTTAGTAACAAATCTAGTTTTATATCTTTTAATGTTGTCTATGGATTTACATTTACATCTTATAAGTTTAAACCTTTTAAGTAACTCAACAAGATCCTAGATTCTATTTATTGACATAAAATTCATTTCATTTTTCATAACATCACATCATAAGTTAGATTGCTAATAACTTATGATTTGTGAAAATGTTTCCAAATTATTTACAACTCCAATATTGTAGTCTAACTCTTATCAATATAAAATATAATTACTAAAAATTGGTGATCTTTTTACCATAATAAATCTTCTTAATATTGTTTCAACATTTTTTTTAGGAGTATATTGTATAACTAATTGTTTAACAACTGATATATTAAAACATCACTAGTTTGTGAAATTTAATTATTATTTGGTTGAATATCAACAATTATTTGATCAACATCCATTTGTACTAGAGGGATATTATTGATGACAATCACTTTAATACCTAAAGTGGACGATTCCAAATGATCATTATCAAAAACTGTGTTTTGGGATTGATTCCTTTCATTGGTTAAGTCAATCTTAAAAATTTTAGTATTTCTTGATTTCACAAATTTAATGTGATATGATGGATAATAAAATTGGTATTTTTTAGACCTTTTTGAATATGTAATAAAATATCTATTAATGGTCTTATGATCAAATTTTTTCTTTTATGGATTATAAACTCTTACTTTAAAGGATAATCTCAAATGCGTACATGTTGCAAACTTAATTTTTAACTTTTCCATAATTTAAATACCGATTTAAAAACAACCTTAGGCAAAACCTAATTTAATATGTATACAGTTATCTTGAGAGTTTTTATCCATAAGATTTAGAAAGTTTGGAGTTGTTAAGTATACTCCGTACAATGTCCAACAATATTTAATTTTTTCTTTCTATTATACCATTCTAACATGAAGAACTAGGCATAATGTATTGGATAACAATGTTATGCTCTCGAAGAAACCTCACAAATGGTTCAAGTACTTGTCCATCCTCTGTGTATCTATTATAGTATTCAACACCTCTATCAGATCTTATGATCTTTGTTTGCTTACTGCATTGTTTTTTTACTTTAGTTTTGAATATTTTAAAAGTATTTAATACTTTATTCTTAATATTTAGCAAGTAAAGATACATAAATATTAAATAATCATCAATAAAAGTAATGAAATACTTACGACTATATAAATTTATACTAGAACTACAAATGTCTGTATGTATGATCTTTAGTAAGTTTGAACTCCTCTTAACACCTTTCTTTTACTTACTCGTCTATTTATCTTTTGTATAATCCACACAAGTTTCAAAATCTATAAAGTCTAAAATACTAAGTACTTTATTATTTACTAATCTTTTAATTCTTTTTATGGAGATATGTCCTAATCTCCGATACTACAATATAAAAAAATTTTCATTCAAAACAATTTTTTTTTTTACACCAATATGAGTATATATTATGTTATAACAAGTAACATTTTGTAAATTAATATGAAAATGACTATTAAACAATGTACTATTTTCAATAAGATTAGATTTATAAAAGATCTTGATAAAAGAATTTGAAAAATTGAATAAATTTTTATAAGGTACAAATGTAGAAATAGAAATTAAATTTTTAGAAAAACTAAAAATATAAAAAGTTATTTTCAAATTCATTACAAAATTATTATTGAGAACTAAACTACATATTTTAATAACCTTTACAATTGAACTTATCTTATTTTTATAATAGATAAAATGTTCAGTTTCTACTAGTTTTTTTTTTAGGTTTTGTAAGGCTTACAAAACGTTTGTAATGTGGATTGTAAAATTATAGTTAATTTACCATGTATTATGACAAATTTCGACTGTATTAGATTCATAACTTACAATAGAAAAAAAAAATACCTTTCTTAATAAACTATTACTAATATTTAATACAATCCTTCTTCATATATCCTTATTTCTTACAAAAAAAAAATATTTGAATTTTTTCTTTATTTTAATAAGAATAAGTATTTTACCTTTCCCTTTCTTTTTAATCTTTCTCTTTATTGTCAAATGTGCACTTTAAAAATTCGCTCTCATTTCTATGATCAATCTCATTTTTTCTTAAAAATACATGATTATTAATTTATTAATAAACTATTTATTTTTATGTATGTTATAAGAAATTTTGAAAGATCCATATAGTTGTGAAAATTAATTCAAAATATAATACACAAAGAAAGGTTCAAACATCATTATGTTTAATATTTTTAGTTGAGTTGCAATATCTCTTATATTTATAATATATTCTTGCACACTAGTAATAGTGGTAAGTTTCATAGAAAAAAATTTTATAATTAAAGTATTAGCTAAAGTTTTATCTGCAATCAATCTCCTTTCTTCTTAAAAATACATGGTCATTAATTTATTAATAAATTATTTATTTTTATGTGTGTTATAATAAATTTTGAAAGGTTCATATAATTGTAAAAATGAATTCAAAATATAATGCACAAGGAAAGAGTCAAACATCATTACGTTTAATATTTTTAGTTGAGCTGCAATATCTTTTGTTTTTATAATGTGCTCTTATACACCAATGATAGTGGTAAGTTTTATAAAAAAGAATTTTATAATTAAAGTATTAGTTAGAGCTTTATCTGATAATTTAAGCTGTTCATTAATAATTTTCATCAAAATATGGACATCATCATACTAAGTGACTGAACTATATATGCTAGTAAAAATTTTGATATTTATGAATATTATACTGAGGTAATTGGATTGCTTTCAACATTTATAAAACTTAACTTATGCTGAAGTGTTAGTATCAGTAATAAGTGATGGCTCGTCTTTTCGTATAACATAATCTATATCTTGCCATCTTATATATAACAATACTTTCTCTTTCACCCATATTCCGCAAGAACAAGTGAAAAAGATGTGGAAAATTTCTGCAGTGTGACACCTGACATCTGGGAAACCATAAGGATAAATTATGAATTCCACAGATTTAGTAAAGAAATATATTGAACTATGTGCTTGGTTGATGGATGATAATTTTTTGTTTCCAGAAAATGGGGCCTCAATGCATGCTAGTCTATAATTTTTTTTGGGGGAACATACTTTAATTTGTTTTTCTAACTGCAACTAGCGACAGCGTTGTTTTGTTTTGTGGGTGGAATTGCAGGAACAAGCCAAGATTGCTGAACTGAGAGGCTGCACAGAAAAACCAATATACTCAATTTGTTTTGGTTCTAAAGAGAAGATGGAGCTGTGTTTGTAGATGAAGTGAAGCGCGTTGGTTGCTCGAAATGTGCCTTATTTTCCGAAAAGACTTTTGCAATTGAATCAGTATATGGAAGAGCAAGAGTTGTTTCTCAGCGGGCTGATCCTGAACACAAAATCCGCGAAGCCATTCAAACTTGTCCTGTAGATTGCATTTCTTAAGTACGTTTTCAAATTTCATAATTTTGCAACATGTATATTCCAATTCCTCATTTATTTGCTTCTCCTTCTGTGCCAAGGATTGTGGAGAGGTCAGATTTTGCAGCTCTAGAATACCTCATGTCAAAGCAGCCGCGTGTTAGTATAAGGATGGGAGAAGGCAACACTCTGGTGCACGTGTCTCTAACATATTCGTCGATGTGAAGAAATTTTGAACGAAATTTGTTGACGCCATGAACAAATCTGCTAGAAAGGTCAGTGCTTTCCTTGCACCAGTGCTTTTGCAAATTATGGCTGTTCCATTCTACATTTGTAGCTTCAAATCAAAAGAATTCATTTCAAGAGTCAGATGTCAATTGGGAAGCAAGAATGTCAGCAATTCAAGCGATCAAATCAATCTCTAATTGGTTATATCGGCAATCACCCACATCAGAAACTTACCAAAATCTGACATATAGCAGCCAGAAATCGCAAGAGCCCAATTTTAAAAAGCCTCGTGATGCTGCTTCTGCCAGAAAACGCGCAAGGGAAAGCACACAGACAATAAATAGAAATCCATCAAATTCCATGTATCACGATGACTATTGGATTCCGTCAACTCAAACTCTTCCTGCTTTGACTTCATACACATCAGTTCGAGCTCTGGAGCGATCCCAGAGCCTCCGAATGGTAAAGAATGGACGAAAACAAATGACAGATTACGTGAAAAGAAAAGGAGTCCCGTTGCCTGGGGAATTCCAATGGTGACAGCAGCAATCACTGCAGCAATAGTACGGACGCAAGTAGGTCAAGTAGCGGCTGATGGATTACGGGAACATACAGGTGGATCTTTGGCATTAGAGATTGTCAATAGCTCTTTGTTACAAATGATTTGAGCAGGGATTACATGGTACTACATTGGAATAGCCCAGAACATATGGAGTTCATCTGCAATAGCCAAGAATAGGAAAAATACAGGCAAGGGAAGATATATATGCTTGGGGCCTGGACACATATACGTAATAATGTAAATATAAAGTTCATGTTCATCTGTGATCCAATACAGAACCTTACTTTTTGTCACTGATGATGAATAATTTCGCAAAAGTTCAACAGGAACTAACTACCATAAAACATGAAAAACAAATAAATCCAGAGTAAAGCAACACCAAAGACGCCAAAGGTGTGACCCCAAAAATCTCAAAAAAAACTAGCTTCAACATAAACCACTCAAGGTAGAGCAGATGACCGTTTGAAGAAAGTTTTCATCTAAACTCTGAAAACTGTGAAACAAAATTTGGACGCCCGGTGTAGCATGACAAGATCTTGTCAATAATATCTCAAGAATAACTCCTAATCAAGGAAGGGTTATCACATAAACAAGTTAGATGCAAGCAAAATCCTTGGTATAGACGAAAATAAAAATACACTTGATTCAAAGCTACTACCTTTTGCGCAAAGCTCAATACTAAAAGCGACATAACGCACACAAGAACACAGATCAATAGTTATTTCCAGTTGTAAAATATCTACGAGTTTTGTACCTTAATAAAAAGAGAATTAACCATTGTAGTCCCAATCCATTGACTTCCACGAATAATGTGATAGTTATATTATTAGGAGATTAATATGAATTAAATAGTTAGAGAATTATTTATTCAAACATGACCATATGACAATAAATCACGTGGTATTGCATGTAATCGGTGATTTATCGTATAATTGTACTAGTGTGCGATGTTGTCCTTTGACATGAGATATCACTGTTGAATATAGTGTAGACGCACATAATTTATATGGTATATAAGTATGAGACTAGATAATTCTTGTATGATAAACTCAATTTAATCACGTATTATTTACATTTATAAATGTGTAATGGTCAAGACGAGATTCATTAGCTTGATGTATAAGATTAAAGTTACTGCTGACTCAGTTCTAATTTGAGTTCTTAGATGAACATCGATAAATAATTAATGTAACACTCTCTTCCTTTCATTCCTATTCATGTAGCATACAGTGTATTAAAGTTGTCGAAAAGGTTTATGAAAAATAACTACATAAATAGTACCAATTAAAATAGTATTATATATATATATATATATATTTTAAAGAATTATTATGCAGTTTAAAAGAAATACTACTTCAAATTGCGCAGAAAAGAAATTACATAACAATGGGTTAAACTTTAGATATATTATGCCTTTGTCAAAAAATCATTGCCTTGATTGCACTCTTCGGAACCGTCATTACTGTATCATAATCACCTGAAAAATAATGTTCCCATAAAGGGGTGAGCACACCACATTAGTCAGTAAGATACTATAATATTTAAATGATGGAAGGAGCATGTTACCTGAATCCCTACGTATCTTAACCATTTCATACAATCACATATACATAGTTAAATACATGTCAATTTATCAATGTACATGTACAGATATGCATATGCTTAATAATGTATACAAAATATCATGCCATATTATCTAGAACTCAAAGCACTATCTCAGATATGAATTCTGTATAAACAGTCTCAATCAGAGTAATACTCCTCATTACATACTATATTATCGGCTATGCAGTTTTAAATAATATGCATTCTAAATAAATAGCTTCATCACCTATATTCATTTAATTCTTATTCCTATCCTTACCAATGAATATCTACATGATCATATCAAATCAATACATTGATATACGTATAGATATTAACTAAATGTCTCAACTATATAAAGAGATATTGATCGGGATCTAGTATGACCATATAATTTCAACCACACACTCAGTCCAAGATAACCAAAATATCCTAGGCATACAATCAGTATCCACATAGGATAGAAATATTTCAAACATCTATATATATACAAATGACTGTATTAGTAAATATGATAACATTTTTCTATACCCTTTTCACTCCCAAAAGATTAATGCTAGCAATTCTTACCATTTACAAGTGATCGTTTATACTTAGAGACATCATGGACTACAATTGTTACTCTAGTCCACAGGGCCATTTGGAGGACAGCTGTGGATTCAACCTACCCCTCGGGGTACCACAGTCTTAATATCATATCTCGATTATAAGCTGGCTTACAAACCCAACTGGGTATGAGGGAACATACATGTCCGATCCACATATCCCAATTATCTCAATACTGATTCATTACTAGTCTATTTTATCACACATCCACATTATCTCTTTATTCTTACTATATTAAGAGACCTAACAGTTATACCATAATCACCAATACATGTCTACCATTCCTTATCCTATACTAGGGATTTTTTCTTACATAAACCATAACTATACCACTATAGGGACACATAACAATCCAATCCTAGTCATCCGCTAAGGTACAATAATAATAACAAACGTAAACTCATAATATTGTTCCTATATCATCTCATAACATATTCTACGCTATTATATCCTTACCGTATTCTCAACCACATGTATAAACATGTAGACTAATATATAAAATGACCTACAATACATACAGTGTGCCTTTTCAACAATATCTTTAAATATCTCACGTGATCTTTAATCCATTATGGACTCACATGTATTCTTTTCATTTCACAAGCATACCGGTGGCTAGACAAGACTCTATATACTTGAAGTGAGGCGACTTAGATATTGCCTAGCCTATTAACTTATTTAAATTCTAATTCCCTTTTTGAAGCTGATGTTAGCCTTCTTTTTCTGCAAGATCAAGTTTTCTCTCAAGGAACTGGAACTGGAACTTGTTAAGATGTAATTGGACTTCAACCATTACCGCAATTCACAATCATAACAAAATTTGATTGTGATTATAAATAAGGGTAACTCTAGACCCTCTTCTATATATGAAAACCATAACATAAAGGGAAGGTCACAAATAGCTGTATGAATACTAATTTTTATAGAAATTCAGCAAGGGTTTACCTATATATATAAGCTATCATACTTGTACGGGAAAGCCAGGACAGTCCTAATACCAAATGAAACACAACGTGTTACTACCTTATCACTATTCACACAAACACAAGCAACTCTTAGTTGATAGAGGTACTATACCATGCAGTTTGAATCTAGAATGCATACGAATTTATTTTATTATAGACTGGTCATAATTAAGTAAATTATGGATCGTGGTCATGATATTCACCATACACTCCAATATATATATATATATAATGGTTCTTCGCTGTAACACCCCCTTCCTTTCATTTCTATTCATGTGGCATATAGTACATTGAAATTATCGAAAAGACAAAAATCAACGCTTTTTCATAGTGAAGCGAAGTTTTTATTTATTCAAAAGAGTTTATAAAAAGTAACCACATAAATAGTAACAGCTAAAATAGTATTATTTTTTTTTTCTAAAGAATTGTTATGCATTTTAATGAAATTAATACTTCAGAGTACACAGAAATAAAATTACATAACAATGGCCTAAATCTTAGATATACTATGCCCCGTCCAAAAATCTTTGCCTCAACTGCACTTTCCAAAACCGCTACCGCTATGCCGTATTCACCTGAAAATAATAATCCCACAAAGGGGTGAGCACACCACATGGCTCAGTAAGATAATACAATACTTAAATAAAGGAAGGAGCATGTTACCTGAATCCCTACTTATTTTGGCCATTTCACACAATTCCACACACACCAATAAATGCATGTCCACATTTCAATGTACATGTTCCAACAAGCATATGCTCAATAATGTACACAAGATATCTCAATTATCTCCTCTAGAACTCTAAGCACTATATCATCAATGAATTCTGTATAAATATCTCAATTAGAGTGACACTCCTCATGATATACCATATACAGATAATGCAATCTCAATCAATATATTTTCTAAATGAATCACGTTATTACTTGTGTCCGTTTAAATTCTATTTCTATTCTTATCAACGAACACCTACATGATCATATAAAATCATTATATAGTTATTCGTATAAATAACGACTAATGATGTGACCCCATACAGAGGAACTACTTAGAAGCCGGTATAACCACACAGTATCAATCACACACTCGGCCCGAGATAGCTAAAATATCTTAGGCACACAATCAATACCCACATAGGATACAAATATTTCAAACACCTAAATATAGATACAACCGAGGGTATTAGTAAAATAATACTACTGTTTTTGTATGCCATTTCCACTCCCGGAAGGTTAGTGATATAAATTTTATTGCGTTTACAAGTGATCGATTATGCTTATAAACATTATGGATCATGGTTGTTACTCTAAGCCACTGGGCTATTTGGAGGACAGTTGTGGATTTCACCTACCCCTCAGGGTACCACAGTCTTAATGTCGCATCCCATTAGAAACTGGCTTACAAGCCCAGCTAAGGGAGATGGAACATACATATCCGATCCACGTATCACAATTATCTCAATACTGGTTCATTACCAGTCTATGTTACCATATATTCATATTATCTCTTTATTTTCACTGAATCAAAACCACCGAACAGTTGTACCACAATCACAAATACACGTCTTTCCTTCTTTATCCTATACTAGGGATTCTTTCACTTACATTAAACATTGACTATACTATTCTAAGGACACATATCAATCTAATCCTAGTCGTTCACTAAGTATACCGACAATAACAATGTAAACTCATAACATAGTTCCTGCACCATCATATTCTTACTGTATTCTCAACCCTACGAATAAACGTGTAACTAATATGTCGAATAACCTGTAATACATCTAATGCGCCTTTTCCACAATATTCTCAAGCTTCTCACATGATCTTTAATCTTACTATGAATTCACACTTATTCTTTTTATTTCCTAAACATATCTGTAAGCTAAACAGGATTCTATATATTAGAAGTGAGGTAACATATTTACTGCCTTACCCATTATCCTATTTAAATACTAATTCCCCTTTTTCAAGCTGATGCTAGCTCTTTGTTTCTGCAAGATTAAGTTCTCTCTTACAGACTTGACACTTGCCCAGATATGATTAGACTTCCGCCATTTTCGTAATTCACATTCATAACAATAATCTGTTTGTGACTGCAACTAAAGGTAATCCTAGACCCTCCGCTATATATGAAAACCAGAATACAAAGAGAGGTCATGAATGGCTGTATGAATAGTATTTCTTATAGGAATTCGGCAAGAGTTTGCTTATACATATAAGCTGCCCTACCTGCACAAGAAAACCAGGACAGTCCCCATACCAAATAAAACACAATGTGTCACTGCCTCATTGCAGTTCACACTAACACAAGCAACTCTTAGTAGATAGAAGTATTCTATCATGCAGTTTGAATCTAATAGGTACACGAATTCATTTCCTTATAGATTTGTCATAATTAAGTAAATTATGAATCGTGGTCATGATATCCACTGTACACTTCAATATATGTATACAATGGTCATTCGCCCACACCGGGTTCCTCAGACCAATAGGATAATTAGTTCTACCATGGGTTGCACGTACCCAAGGACGCTATGGAAAACAGCCGCTTCCAACAATGGGTTCAACATACCCCGCGAGCACCATGATTCTTATTATCATTTCTCAATTGCTGTGGGTTCAACATACCTCGAAAGGCACCACAGTTTTACTATCAATATGGAGCTGTTGTGGGTTCAACATGCCTCAAAGGGCACCACAGTCTTATTATCAATCCGGAGCTGCTGTAGGTTCAACATACCTCGAAGGGCACCACAGTCTTATTATAATGATACTGCTCCATCCTAAGCGGCTTTACTAGGGTAACAAAAAAACTACCAATTCATAATTATCCCAATTATACCAGTTATCCACACAGATTTATTCATAGTCGATTCAGTCATAACAACATGACTATTTTGCCTACATTAATCAAGCAGCATTTTAGTAATTTCATGATAGGTAATATAATTACCTATGCAACACATTTATTAGTCCTTATATTCTAAAAGGACTTCATACGTATGGATTTGTCGTAAGGCTAGTAGTACTTAGTTATAAAAACATATTCCACTCTGGCATATAAATATCCCATAAGACAACCAAGATAAAACATAGAAATATATTACAATTCGAACACATGGATACACTATACCACTATTAATACAAATTCGCAGAAACATATTTTAATCGGTTATCATATATTGCGTTATTACACGCAATCCCAACATGTCATCACAAGTAAAAATATAATCATTACCTTACTACGACACAGTAATTATAATATACTAACGTATGCACACATGTTAATTTGAATATAAATATATGTAAATACAAACATGGGACATACAATACTGTATAGGTATTTTAGAATACCTAATCTAGCACTGCAGGTCGACGGTAATGGTATTACGCTTATAACCATATATATATATATATATATAACACGGATATTAACACTTCTAATTGCACAATCTTGCCCATTCCCCGTCAATGGGACTTTTCTACAATTTAACCCATTGCTACGATGTACATTCATGCAATTATAAATATTATAAATATAAAAAATCTATTTTTCTTCAATTTAAATATTATATTATCTTATCTCCAGGCACCCAGTGTCTATACGAATGATGAAAAGCTGTCCCGGAGAGGGTATACGCGTTCGAAATATTCCTCCGTACGCTACGAATTTTTCCTCGAAAAACGCGAAAGTTACTGTTCACTAGCACTATTTACGAACACTATTTAACCCACGAAATTTCGGTTTCCGTTTCACGAACGGAACACACCATCGCGATCGTTGCGATGTCGGGATGCTGTCCATGGTGTCCATATACCACAAAACACAAATTAAAGCCTTTAAAATCACCAATCATCCTAAAATTCTATATTTTAAGGTACCTACTTTGGACCCTAAAATCATCATCGAAACCTATTCCAAATTGAGATCTAAACATACCGCGTCGAAGTACGAGTGTCGGAGAGCACATTGGTCGGTTTGGATTCCACCGAAGCTACACCAATCGCCGAAAATCGTGCCGAAAACACCCATTCCCGATCAGCCTTCCCACGTCGGAATCCGATGACCCAATGCCGGAACGGGGCACACCACCGTGAAGAGGGCGGCGAGACGGTACCAGACATGTCGGAGGTGTCAGTCAACTCTCCGTCCTCCGCCGTGAATCGCCAGTCAAAGTTTATGTTGGCGGAGCTTCGGGCGGCACGTGAGGGCGCGTGGCAGTGGCGATCGGAGCGGGGTTGACGGCGTTGCACTCGCGACGGCCCGGCGGTCCTCCACTCGCCGATGGTGAGGTGATCTGAGGTCCGGTGACGAAAATCACTGTTCACAGGAGAGAGAGCCGTGGGGAGGAGAGAGAGAAGAGAGAGAAAATGGAGGAAAAAGTGAAATTTATTTTTCGGGTTTTCCGACCCCATTCTGCTTATATAGTCGGGCACGCACGACAAAAATTACAGTTTTTCGCTTCCGTCGTCAAATTTCTCATACCGATAATAAAATACTGTATTTTTTGTTCATATAGTACGCTGTCCCGAATACCGGTCAACTCTCTCTCTTATAAAAATTCTCAAAAATACTGTATTATAACTCCATGACAAGGTTTTAAGAGTATAAAAATTTCAATATGTTACATTCGCCTACTCCGGGGTCCTTCAGACTAACAGGATAAATAGTTCTACCATAAATTGTACATACCCAAGGACGCCATGGAGAACAGCTGTTTTCTACCATGGATTCAACATATCCCTCAGGCACCATAGTTTTATTATCATTTCTCAATTGCTGTGGCTTCAACATACCCTAAAAGGCATCATAGTCTTATTATCAATCCAGAGCTACTGTGGGTTCAACATACCCCAAAGGGCACCATAGTCTTATTATAATGATACTGCTCCGACCTGAGCGGCTCTACTAATGTAACGGAAAAACTAACCATCTATAATTATCCCAATTATACCACTTACCCACACAGATTTATTCTTAATCAACTTAATCATGATCAAATTACCACTTTGCCCATATTAATCAAAAGGCAAGTTAATAATTTCATAATAGGCAATATAATTACCCATGAAATACATTTACTAGTCCTTATCTTCTAAAAGGACTTCATACGCATGGGATTATCGTAAAACTAGTAGTACTAAGCCATGAAAACATATTCCATTCCGGCATATAAATACACCATAACACTATCAAGCTAAAGCACAGAAATATATTCCTATCCAAGCACATGAATACACCATTTCACTTATCAATACAAATTCATGAAAATATATTCTAATCGATTATTATATATTACATCATTACATGCAATCCCAGCATATCATCACAAGTCAAACTATACTCAATACCTTGCTACGGCATAATAATTATAATATACTAATATATACACACATATCTATCCAGACAGCATTGCAAAACATCAAGTGCAACATGTGCTCAATCATCCAATCACACGGGCATAATTACATATGCATATACAAGCGTACCTACCATATAATTATATATATACAAACATGGGACATATAATGCTATATAGGTATTTTAGAAAACCTAATATAGTACTGCAGGTCAACAAGGATAGTATTACGCTTATAACTATATATATATGTATATTTTATAACACAGATACTAACACTTCTAATTGCACAATCATGCCCATTCCCTGTTAATGTGACTTTTCTATAATTCAAATCAATGTAATGATGTACATTCATATAATTATAAGCATTATAAATATTAAATCTATTTTTTTTCACAATTTAAATATCATATTATCTTATCTCCGGGCACCCAGTGCCTACGCGGATAGCTAAAAGCCATCCCAGAGAGGATATACATATCCTAAATACTCCTTTATACATTACGGGTATCTCCTCAAAAAACATACCAGTTACTATTTATAAATACTATTTACGAGCATAATTCAACCCACAAAATTTCAATTTCTGTTTTACGAATGGAATAAATCATCATGATCCTTACGATGTTAGGATACCATCCATGGTGTCCATATGTCACAAAACATAGATTTAAGCCTTCAAAATCACCAAAAACTATAAATTTTTATATTTAAAGGTACCTACTTTGGACCCTCTAATCATCATCGAAACGCAATCGAAATTGAGATCTAAACATACTGCGTTAAAGTACAAGTGTCGGAGAGCACATTGATTGGTTCGGATTCCACCAAAACTGTACCGATTGCTAAAAATCTTACTGAAAATATAGCCCGTCGATCAGTCATCCTTCACCGGAATCCAGTGGCCGGATAACGGATCTGGGCACACCACCGTAAAGAGGGCGACGAGATGGACGCGCCAACGGTGACGGTCAACTCGTCATGCACTGTCGTGAATCGACAATCAAAGTTCACACTGATACGGACTCCGATGGCGCGTGAGGGTTCGTGGCGACGGTGATGGTGGCGAGTTGTTGGTGTTACACTCGCGACAGCCTGGCAGTCCTCCACTCACTGGCGGTGAGGTAATCTGAGCTCCGGTGATGAAAGTCACTGTTCATAGGAGAGAGAGAGATGTGGGGAGGAGAGAAAGTAGAGAGAGAAAAGGAAGGGAAAAAGTGAGGTTGTATTATCAGGTTTTTCGATCTCGTCCCGTTTATATAGTCGTGCACGCACAACGAAAAATTACATCTTTTTGCTTTCGTCACCAAATTTTTGATACTGGTAATAAAATACTGTATTTTTTGCTTACATAGTGCACTGTCCCGAATATAGGTTAACTCTCTCTCTTATCAAAACTCTCAAAAATACTATGGTACAACTTTGTGACAGTGTGACAGGATTTTAAGAGTATATGATTTTCAAGATATTACAATTAAAAAAATAAATCTCTAATCATAGTGATTAAATGTCACACAAAAGAGTTTGCAGTGATGAGTTCAATGCATATTGATCAATAATTCGTGCATATCATGGTTCTTTAATCGATTGGGATTAAACAACAAAAAAATTTTATTCACAAGATATGTACAATTGATATGGAGATTGATGAAATTTTGTTTTATTGTAGATTAGAGACTATGGCACATTACTAAATGTTAACCATAATCATTAAACAATTGAATAGTTTGATAAACTTAAAAAGTTCAAAATCAGTTCGCAATTATTCCATAATGGACCCACACGATCACACTAATAACCAAAAGTAGTGAGAAACATTTGAAAGAGAAAAATATTATTGGTAGAGAGGCTAGTACCTTTAAGATAATACTTATATTGAAATAAATATATATAATAGCTATAAATATTTATAAAATTTTTAAAAGTATTTCAATGATTTTTCTTGGGTTTGCATTGAAATAATATAATTTATTGTAAATTACATTGTTAATTTGATAATATTGATTATCTAAGAATGTAAATGTAAATGTGCAACACATGCACCAAGCGCTTGGTTTGAGCGGACCCCTTATGTGTGCCATGTTATCACGTGCACGTGGGGTGGACACGCCTTTACCAATCAGGTGCGTGAAGCTCATGTGCCTGTGCATTGCTAATTTTTCTTTAATTTTTTTTAATTTTTTGTGTTTTTTCAGCCACATTTTTAAAAGAAAATTGCCAAATTTTTTTCAATTTCTAATTTTTTTTCAATAATGTATGCATGTAACTTGTAAGAGCTACACATTTTATCTATTATTTCCTACAATTATCATGCAAAATACAAGCATCACTAACTAACTATAAACTAACTATTTACAAGTATTTTTAAACTCATTAATATAACAAAAATTAACAATACAAGTGAGATTAACATTTATTGTTTTTGTTATTGTTGGAATATCTCAACTTGTATGTGTATTTTTGGAGATGAAGAAGGTGAAAAAAAAATAAAGAAAGATGAAGAAAGATGAGACATGTGATAAATTTATCGGGGTAAAATTATCAATATAATTTATTTATGAGGACAAAATTGTCAAAATAGATTATTTTGGTAAGAATTTTTTAAGGTTGGTTATAAATATAAAGGGATGTTAAAAGAAAGTTATTTTGAAAAATTTTCTTTTCTCTTAACCTACATTTGCCCAATTAGCATTTACCATTTTCTTTATCTCCATTGCTTCATTTCTCTATTTTTAACACAATTTTATTTGTTAGTTTCCATTTCTTTGTGTGTTAAATCTTCCTTAGTTCCTTCTCTTTCCTATCCAATTTTAATTACTTTGGTAACATGTTAAAGTTAAGCTTGTGTATGGCTTTCATTCTCATTATATCTACCATGACATCTGCTTCATCGGCTACTCTCAAAGTGGGTTTCTATTAATCAACTTGTCCATCATCTAAAGCTATAGTTAAAAAGGTTATGAATAAGGTTGTATTTAGAAATCCTAGCATAGCCATTAGCCTCATCAAAATGCATTTTCATGATTGTTTCATTAGAGTATGCTTATTTTATTCTTTGTTCATTATGTTAAAATTGATTTTCACAATTGAATAATACTGTGAACATATAATTGATCTAACTTAATAATGAGTTAAACCTAAAAATCTAACAACCAAATTATGCTCATAGTCTATTTTAAAAATAAATAAATAAACAAAAAATCAAACTAGCAATATTACGTATTATTCTAAGTCACATGAGCAATAGCCATAACCAGGTTAACGCGATCCATGATAATCAAACAAACAATCCTAATAAAAGCTAGCCAAAAGTGAATGATAGGGAGCTTATAGGAAAACAGGAGAATTTTGTTGAGAAAATGTAAGTTTTATTCCAAATGTCAAGTTTGATAGATTTAGAACAAGAAAGCAAGAAACCAAAGCTAAAATATCTCTAATCATAGCCAGCAAATACCAAATAACAACCACAA
>CP135537.1:3808667-3863478 GCA_032402905.1 Khaya senegalensis
AAAAATAAATTAATTTTTAATTTCAATTCTAATTGAATTTAAATTTTTAATAATTAATTTATTAATAAATATTTAAATTTTAACCATATAAATATTTTTAATTAAGAATTTATTTTAAATTTTGTTATAATTTAATATTAAACTATCAATATATTTAACAATTGATTATCATAAATTAAAAAATAATTCAAAAATAGTTAATTTTTTTAAAATAAATTAACGTTCAAATAAAATAAGTACCAAAAATAAAAAATTAGAAAATATTTTTAATTTTTACTAATAAAAAAATATAAAATTTAACTATAAAATGAGTTTAAAGTAAAAAAACTAAATTATTAATTTAAGTTTGTACTTACTTTTAGGAAAAGAAATGATAAAAAAAATAATGAGAAAAAAAAGGAAAAGAAAAAAGAAGTTATAATTCGATTATAAAGTTTTAATAATTAATTTATTAAATAAATATTTAAATTTTAACTATCTAAATATTTAAAAACAATTTTAAAATCATAACTTCAAGTTCTATATATTAATTCTTTTATTAGAACATAAAATTCTAATTTTATTAATTATATATGAACTTGAAGTTATGAATATGTTTATATATGTTTTAAGAACTTGAAATTTCAATATCAATTATTTTATTGGCACCAAAAGTTCAAAATTTATAAAATATTATGAACTTAAAGTCCTAAAGTATATTTATGCATTCTTACTATCTTTTCATATTCTTTAGATGTTAATACATTATCAATGCCATGGGCCTGAAAGGTACTATTTAAAAATTAAAAAAATCAAATATGCTAGCGTAATAAAATTGAAGTTATGATTTTTTTCTTTTATATTTATTTGAATTGAATAATGTAAAAGTACACATTCTCTTAGAGTAAATATATGAAATGCGCAATTAATAATTTTTTTTAACTTTATATTTTTTTCAAATGTTAAAATTAATAAATATTAACAAAATATTTCAAAGTCTTGCATATTCATACCTATTGGTTTGGTTTGTTTGGGTACCAATAAGGTGCAAGTAAATATCTATGAATATTTTAATTGATATATGCAGATATTTAATTTTTAAATTTTTTTTCTAACAATTTTACTTTTAATTAATTTTTTTTAATAATTAGCTTCAAATTTTATAATTAAAGTTAAAAATTACACGTATTCGGATTATGAGATTTTATTAATGAGGTAAATTAATTATTTTTGTCACTTATAAAAATTTATTTTTTATTAATTTATATATTATTATTCACTGATGTAGAAATCATGTTGGGTTAGTATGAGATATAATTGAGTAAAATAAAAATATAAACTTGGTAATTATTATTTTGAACTTATGAATTTATAAATTTTTATTTTAGATTTTTGATATTTTATACATGAATTTATAAAATAAATATGTACATTTTTGAATGATTACGATAAATTTTATCATATGTTGAATATAATTAATATTTTATGTGAGTGATATATTTTATTTTATATTAATGTTAAAATTTTAAAGTTTTAATATTATAATTTATAAGTTTAAATTTAATATTTAATAATTTGAGGATATAGTAAATGGACATATTTTCTCGTTACTATGCAAGTTCATGTGTGCAATTAAAGTTATTGATTTTTATTTCATATATAAAATTGGTAACTCTTACACTTGTAGCACATTGACTAATACCTATACATGGTTGCTCACTGACAAAGTGTTGTCTTCATACAATACCCTAGAATTGGATGATTAATTCGACACATTTATATGTACGTATTTAAAAAAATTAAGAAAAAAGTATTATACCATATCATATTTATGTCTTAGTTTTTTTATATGTTTTACAGGCTCAATTATTGTACACATGGGGCGTGAATTCTAAAGAGACTTGTCAAATAGGGTGTTTTTCACTTGGGATTGACTTTTAGCAACAAGTTATGGGGGACGCTGAGGGTGTCCGAAGACCTTGCATTGCATGCGATTATCTGTTCATTCCCACACTAATTTACAATGACCACTAGGTTGTATGTTGTGTGAATTTGTTTGGCCATTATGTTTTAGTATATAACTCATCACTATTGGGCTATTCTAAAAGAGAGATAAAGAATACAGTAGAGCTTTTATACAAGTTGTTACCATATGTTATGTGATAGTGTGGGGTCTATGTGGCCAAGCCAAATTCGCATGACCATCATCGTGCTTTCAGGTTAATGACTTACCTTAATAAAATATAGATAGTGGCAACTATGGTGTATTTATATATAAATTCATTGAGTATGTTGGTTTAGTGCATCCATGAGATTTTACTACTGAGCATATATTGGATTGAAATACTAATAACATACATAAAATCAAATTTTCTGTTCATTAAAACATTTTTACAAACACATGGTATGTAATATGTACATATATTCTATATATGCATAAAATGACATTTTGGAGAGTTTAATCAATATAGAATTGATGAGGGATGATTACTTACCTTCAATTGTGTAAAAACACCATAATTTACACCACCAAAAGCCCTTGGAGAAGTTAGACCAACTTGAAAGAATTCCAAGGTTTATAGCAAAAATTCTTAATTCATTTAGTAAAGTTTATGTATATATATTTGAAAAAATCTAAATTTTTCATTTTTTCCCTTACTTTTTAATTAAAAATATATAGGTGACATGAATAATATGGACATTATCTTATAATTCTTATTTCATACATTTAAGTTAAAATACTTAAATGCAAATATTTGAATAGCTTTTAACTAAAATATAATTAAATATATATATATATATATGAACTAATGTGTAATTATTCTATAATTACACATTTACACTTAGGTTCTTAAATAATTAATATTATCAATTTGACCATATTATTTATAATAAATTATATTTTAATGCAAATTTAAGAAAATATTCTTTAAACACTTTAAATAATTCATGAATATATATAACCATTATATATATATATTTTTTAACATAAATATTATCTCAAAGGTGTTAGTCTCGCTATTAATAATATTTTTCTCTCTTAAATATTTATCACTACTTTTAGTTATTAGTATGATTATGTGGGTTTACTGTGGAATAATCATGAACTTTTTTTGAACTATTTAAGTTTATCGAATTATTCAATTGTTCAATGATTATGGTTAACATTTAGTAATGTGTCATAGTTTTTAATCTACAATAAATTCATACTTTATCAATCCCTATCTGAATTATACATACCATGTGGGTAAAATCTTTCTAACTTCTAATCCCAATCAATTAAGAGTCTATGGTATGTCAAAATTCTATATCAATATAAATAAAACTATCGATTAATATGCGTTGAACTTTTCACTACGTACTTATTCGTGTGACATTGTAACACTCTCTTCTTTTTATTCCTATTCATATGGCATACAGTGTATTAAAGTTGTTGAAAAGGTTTATGAAAAATAACCACATAAACATTACCAATTAAAATAATATTATATTATATTTATTTATTTATTTATTTTCTAAGAATTGTTATGTAGTTTAAAAGAAATACTACTTTAAATTGCGCAGAAAAGAAATTACATAACAATGGGTTAAACTTCAGATATATTATGCCCTTGTCAGAAAATCATTGCCTTTATTGCACTCTTCAGAACCGTCATTGCTGTACCATAATCACCTGAAAAATAATGTTCTCACAAAGGGGTGAGCACACCACATTAGTCAGTAAGATACTATAATATTTAAATGATGAAAGGAGCATGTTACTTAAATCCCTACGTATCTTAACCATTTCATACAATCACACACACATAGTTAAATACATGTCAATTTATATCAATGTACATGTACAGACACGCATATACTCAATGATGTACACAAGATTTCATGCCATATCATTAAGAACTCTAAGCACTATCTCTACTAGGAATTCTGTATAAACAGTCTCAATCAGAGTAATATTTCTCATAACATACCATACCACAGACTATGCAATCTCAAATAATATGTATTCTAAATGAATAACTTCCTCACTTGTATTCGTTTAATTTCTATTTCTATTCTTATCACAATTACCTACATTACCATATAAAATCAATACATAGATATTCGTATGGATAACAATTAAATGTCTCAGCCACGTAAAGAGAAACTGATCAAAAATCAGTATGATCACACAATTTCAATCCCACACTCGACCCGAGATAACCAAAATATCCTAAGCACACAATCAATATCCACATAGGATAGAAAGATTTCAAACATCTATATATACACAAGCAAAGGTATTAGTAAGTATAATAATACTTCTCTATACCCTTCCTATTTCCAAAAGGTTAATACTAGTAATTCTTGTCATTTATAAGTGATCATTCATACTTAGAGACATCAGGGACCATAGTTGTTACTCTAGCCTGCAAGACCATTTGGAGGACAACTATGGATTCAACTTACCCCTCAGGGTATCACAGTCTTAATATCATATCTCAATTATAAGCTGGCTTACAAATTCAACTGGGTGCGAAGGAATATACATGTTTAATCCACATACCCCAATTATCTCAATACTGATTCATTACCAGTTTATTTTCTCATACATTCACATTACCTCACTTTACTTTTACTATATCAAGATACCCTAACAGTTGTACCATAATCACAATACATGTTTACAATTCTTTATCCTATACTAGAAATTCTTTCACCTGCATAGACCATAACTATACCATTATAGGGACACATATCAATCTAATCTTAGTCATTTGCTAAGGTACACTAATAATAACAAACGTAAACTCATAACATCATTTCTATACCATCTCATAACATATTCTATGTTATTATATCCTTATTGTATTCTCAATTACACATATAAACGTGTAGATTAATATATCGAATCACTCGCATTTCACACAATGTGCCTCTTCAGCAATATCCTCAAGCATCTCACGTGATCTTTAATCTATTATGGACTCACACATATTCTTTTCGTTTCACAAGCATACAGGTGAGCTAGACAAGATTCTATATACTTGAAGTGAGGCAGCCTAGATATTACATATCCCATTAGCTTATTTAAATTATAATTCCCTTTTTCAAGTTGATATTGCCCATTTTTTTTCTGTATGATTAAGTTCCCTTTCAAGGAACTGGAACTGTCAAGGTGTAATTGGATTTCAACCATTACTGCAATTCACAATTATAACAAAATTCGATTATGACTACAAATAAGGGTAACCCTAGACCCTCCTCTACATATGAAAACTATAACACAAAGGAAAGGTTACAAATGGTTGTATAAACAGTACTTCTCATAGAAATTCAGCAAGGGTTCACCTATATATATAAGTTACCCTACGTGTACAGAAAAATCAGGACAGTCTCAATACCAAATGAAACATAGCGTGTTACTACCTCATCACTATTTACACAAACACAAGCAACTCTTAGTAGATAAAAGTATTCTACCATGTAGTTTGAATCTAAAATATACACGAATTCATAAATTTTATTATAAACCCGTCATAATCAAGTAAATTATGGATCGTGATCATGACATTCACCGTACACTTCAGTACATGTATATAATGGTCTTTCGTCCACTCCGAGTCCCTCAGACTGATAGGATAAATAGTTCTACCATGGGTTGCGTGTACCCCAAGGACACTATGGAGAACAACCGCTTCCTACCATGGGTTCAACATACCTCTCAGGCATCATGGTTTTATTATTATTTATCAATTGTTGTGGGTTCAACATACCCCAAAGGGTACCACAGCCTTATTATCAATTCAGAGCTCCTGTGGTTTCAACATACCCCAAAGGGTACCACAGTCTTATTATAATAATACTGCTCCGTCCTGAACGGCTCTACTAGTGTAATGAAAAAATTACCGATCCATAATTATCCCAATTATACCACTTATCCTCACAGATTTATTCTTAGTCAATTTAATCATGATCAAATGACCACTTTACCTACATTAATCAAAAGACAAGTTAATAATTTCATAATGGGCAATATAATTACCCATGAAACACATTTACTAGTCTTTATTTTTTAAAAGGACTTCATACGCATGGGATTATCGTAAAATTAGTAGTACTAAACCATGAAAATATATTCCATTTCGGCATATAAATACGTCATAACACTATCAAGATAAGGCACAGAAATATATTCCTATCCAAGCACATGAATAAACCATTTTACTTATCAATATAAATCCACGAAAATATATTCTAATCAATTATCATATATTACATCATTACACGCAATCCCAACATGTCATCACAAATCAAACTATACTCAATATCTTGCCATGATATAATAATTACAACATACTAACATATACACACATGTCCATCCAGATAGCATTGCAAAACATCAAGTGCAACATCTACTCAATCATCTAATCACACAAGCATAGTTACATATGCATATACAAGCGTACCTACCATATAAATATATATATACAAACATGGGACATACAATACTGTATAGGTATTTTAAAATACCTAATATAGCAATGCAGGTCGATAAGGATATTTATACTTATAAATATATATATATATATATATTTATATTTTATAACACAGATACTAACACTTCTAATTGCACAATCATGCCCATTCCCGTTAATGAGACTTTTTTACAATTCAAACCAATGTAATGATGTACATTCATATAATTACAAGCATTATAAATATTAAAATCTATTTTTTTTCATAATTTAAATATCATATTATTTTACCTCCGAGCACTCGGTGCCTACGCGGATAACAAAAAGCCATTCTAGAGAGGAAATACACATCTTAAATACTCCTCCGTACGCTATGGGCATCTTTTCGAAAAACGTACTAGTTACTGTTTATAAAGACTATTTATGAGCACTATTTAACCTACGAAATTTCAGTTTTTGTTTCACGAACGAAATACACCATCACGATCTTTGCAATGTCAGGATATTATCCATGGTATCCATATGTCACAAACACAGATTTATGCATTCAAAATCATCAAAAATCATAAATTTTTAGATTTCAAGGTATCTACTTTGGACCCTCTAATCATCATTAAAACATAATCCAAATTGAGATCTAAACATACCGCGTTGAAGTACGAGTGTCGGAGTGCACATTGAACTGTTCGGATTCCACTGGAACTGCACCAATCACTAAAAATCTTACCAAAATGATAGCCCACTGATCAGCCATCCCTCACTGGAATTCGGTGGCTGGATGCCGGATCTGGGCACACCACTGTGAAGAGGGCGGCGATACGGTGCTAGATGAGCCAGCGATGATGTTCAACTCGCAGTGCACCGTCATGAATCGGTGGTCAAAGTTCACACCAGTAGGGACTCCAGCGGCACGTGAGGGCGTGTGGCGACAGCGATGGTGGCGGGGTTGGCGGCGTTGCACTTGCGACGGCCTGGTGGTGAGGTGATCTGAGCTCTGGTGAAGAAAGTCACTGTTCACAAGAGAGAGAGACGTGGGGAGGAGAGAAAGAAAAGAGAGAAAGAGGAGGAAAAAATGGGGTGGTGTTGTCGGGTTTCCCAAACCCGTCCCCGTCCCGCTTTTATAGTCGTGCACGTAGACGAAAAATTATATCTTTTCACTTTCGTCGTCAGATTTTTGATACTGGTAATAAAATATTGTATTTTTTGCTCATACAGTATACTGTCCCGAATGCATACCAACTTTCTCTCTTATCAAAATTATCAAAAATATTGTAATACAACTTCATGATAGGATTTTAAGAGTATATGATTTTTCAAAATGTTATAGATATTTAATTATTCTGATTAGAGATTTACTTTTACAATTATTTATTAATATTCCTTTGAGAACTCGAATTCAGATTAAGTCAGCAATAACTTCAATCCTATACATTGAACCAACAGATTCCATCTTAATCATCACACATTTCCAAATGTAAACAATATATAACTACACTGACTTTATCATATATGGGAACGCATGCCTAGCTGCGAGGAAATGCATGCAATTATGGTTTATTAAATATTATTATTAATATTGACTATAATAAAATAATGTGGTTAATTTAACAAATAAATCATTAAATTTTTTACCTTTTTTATTTAATCTATAAATCAATTATGTAAAAATATATAGCAATTTATATTAAACTTTTTTTTCCTATAGTTTATTACATCTTATTATTGATATTGATTAAATTAAATGTTAATCTTTACTAATTATAATCAAATAATGTGGTTAATTCCGCAAATAAATAATTTACAATCTTTACCATTTATTGGTTACTTAATCTTTTTTTACTATTATTACAATTTAATAATAATATTAGTAATATTATGAATAAAATAATGTAATTACTAAATGTAGTCAAATAATTTACATAACCAATATTATTTAACATGTTGTAAATCAATAAACTAATGAATGTCAATATTTAATATACATAAATATACATGTCAGCAATAAATAATTTACATTCCAAAAAATTTGACAGAATTCCCCTTTATAAATTAGTCCCACACATTGATGTCATACATTCTTGCATAAAAACACACTTTAAACCATTTAAGTAAATAAATTTGAATTTCAAAAATTCTTTCCAAAAATTCCAATTACCATAACAACACATATGTAGATACAATATAACAATATCAAGCATCACAAAGTAAGTTGTTTGATAATACATATTTAATTAAAAGGTTACAAAATAATAATTAATCATATGCTTTATAAGGTTATGATATGTTGTATAATTGTGTCGATGTTATTTAAAGTGTGAACATCTCTTAATTACTATCTATTCTCTTATAGAGGGGATGTGTTGGTTTCTCAATTGATTAGTTGGAACATGAATTAATGATGGGAGTATAATGGTGGAACTCACCTCTTCTAGTACCACTTAAAAAGTTGAGTCTATAACAAGATGAATTTCTTTTGCATATGCTGTCACGATGTGCTATTCTTATAGTGCTTTGAGTAATGCTTTCCATATTGCCCTTGAACATATTTAATTGCAGCGAGTATATGAGCACATGGCAATTACTATAACGCTTTGAAAAATTTTAAATAAATATGTAAATATTATAAAATAAATAGATATTTATCAGTATTTGATATGGATTAAATTGTAAAAAAAATTAGATAGAATTGTATGATTTTTGAATATTTATAATTCAAGTATAATTTTAAATAGGTTTATGACCATTTTATAATTTTTTAAAATTAATTATCTATTATTTTAACAATAAAATGATTGGGTGGTACGCTTTATAGTTATGGCGTGCTGAACTTGTGTTTATTTAAAAATTTTACTTAAGTATTGTTTGCATGGTATAAAAATATATAAAATATTTGATTTTGATAAATAATATAAACTATGGGTTTTACTGATTTCTTACTATTATGTTGTCCAAGTTTTAATTAAATATTTTTTAATACTTATATACGGTTATGATTGTGGTGTGGTCTTGAGCTAGTGTGTAATATTTAATATATTTATTTTTATTGAAATGCATAGGTGAGTAGAAGTTGAGTCCAGTAGGCATGATAGATGGATATTGGTGTGCTTGCTTAGTGTATTTTGTGTGTGTATATATATGTGTGTGTGTGTGTATACCTTTTATATAAAGGATAAATTTTCAGTTTTAGCATCATAAATAGTTTTATTGAAATTGGGCATGCATAATTTTTAAATTAACTATGTAAACTTTTGGTAAAATCAGATTAGGTAAGTGATATTAATCTCTACTGAGTACCGTAGTTTTACTCACCCTTTTTTTTTTTTTCCTTTAACAATATTTTTAACGTGCTATGGATATTAAAAAAGTAAATATACCATTTGAATACTAAGAGATAAAATGAGTGGATTTCTAGTTGTTACTTAGTTTGTATATTTCTATTGACTTGTATTTAAATTATCAAATTTTTGATTATGTAATGATGCATGATTTATGCAGACCACTAGAATTTTAATTAATTATTTTTAAAGTAGAGTAGGGTTTGCACATTCCAATAAGGGCTTATTGGATTTATTTTTATTGTTATTATTTTTAAATATATTTCAAGATTTCGTGATACTTTTTGACCTTTTAACTTTTGGACTTTTAACATTTAGAATTTTGACTTTTCAAACTTAATAGTCATTTACTCTAATTTTGGGTCGTGACAATTGTTGTAGGCCAAAACATTTACATTGGCAAAAATTTATGAAGAGATTGATCACAACATCCTTTCCGTTGCCCTTGACTTCGAATTCAAATTGAGATACTGAACATATGAGAAGGTAAAAGACAACTATTCTTCATCGTGAACTTTATCCCTTATCGTTTTAGTTAGGACATCTTTATTGAATGTTACTGCTTCCTCTTTTCTCTTATAATACTAAAATTGTAACACATATTGTATCTAATAAGCCAAAACCACAATTAGAAGGCAACTTGCATCTTTAAGTAACATATTTAAACTCTCAATAATATTAGTAATCATTATATCATATTGATGCATTGAAAAATGATATCTAGCCCACTTATAAAACCCAACCTCGTGTTTTAAATAGTTGGTTGCTTTTAGTTGTATTAACCTCAACTTACCTATATGTTTTTTGAACTCACTAAACACATATGCCTTTACAATAATATAATAATCACTAAAGAACGCATATTTTTTACGGTCCTTCAACTTGTACCTTACTTTAAGATTTTCTTCAATATGAAACACATAAAAACCATGGTATGACTTTGAATATACTTCCCTTATCTTTTTGATTATGCTATTGTGTTGATTTAAAAGAAACACTAATTTTGGCATAGTCCCAAGTACATCTCGTAGCTTAGATAAGAACCATTCTTACGATGCATCGTTTTTTAAGTCCTTGACTTTGAATGCCACAAGGTAAATTTAGTCATTCCCATCCAAAGTAGCTGCTACAAACAAAGTTTTCTTATATGTACTTTCAAAAGAGCTGGACAATTGCAATCAATGGGTATATTGTTGAGACAAAACCATAGATAAATTGACTAAGAGTCACGAAGAAGTACAAGAAATGATGGTTATCATCTAATTCTATATGTGTAATTGTGCCCAAATTTTTGTCTTTCAAAACATGACAAAACTATAGAAGTAATTAGAAAGACTTTGTTGGACCCTAAACGCCAATTTATGAGCTTTTTCTTTAATTAGCAATACTTTTCGATAGGATACACGTACTTCAAACTCTTGGTGAATATTATCTTAAATATTTGTTGAAATATAAATCTTACTAGAATTTTGAAACTTATTTATAACATATTCATTAATTAGCCTACTATTTGCCTAGTAGTGTCTTAGCTAGAGCTAGTTGCTTCAACTTGTATGAACTATCTTCATTTATTTTACTAACTTGTATTCTTCATTTTTATTTGTGTTTGTTGCTCAAACTTACCATTTATATTTGTCAACTATATATTTTGTTTCAAATTGATCTTATATGGACTTGTAAACCTTAAATTGGAAATGTTTCTTTAATGCCATCTTACCTATTACATCTCGTAAATCTTTCTTTGTACTAAAAATCTAACCAACATATATGTCCTTAGAGTTTGAACTTGATAATGCATTCAATGGCTGAGAAAATAATGGCAGAATTAAAGAGACAAAACTAAAAGAACTTGACAACTTTGGCATGGTGCCTTCACACCCGATATATCCCATTTTCGTAGGTGCCTCAATATCTTCTACATAGTAATTAAGACTAGGGATTCTATTTGTGTTATTAAAAATGTTAGATATGCTAGCACATATGCCATCATACTAAATAGATTGCCAAAATATTCATAAATAGGGTCTTCTGTAACATCCTAAAATTCGTATACTCTTAAAATACTGTTATGAAATTTGTATTGCAGCATTTTCAAGAGTTGTGATAAAAGAGAGCTGGCCTGTAGGGCAATGCACGGTGGGAGTAAAAAAACATAGTATTTTATTACCAATATCGAAAATCTGACGGCTGAAGCGAAAAAATATAATTTTTCATCACATGTGCACAACTATGGAAGCGGGACAGGGTTGAAAAATCTGACATCACAACCTCACTTTTTCTCTCCCCTTTCTCTCTCTTTTCTTTCTCCTCCCCACGTTTCTCTCTCTTATAAATAGTAACTTTTATCACCATAGCTCAGATCACCTCACTGCCAGTGAGTGAAAAATCGCCTGCAGCACTGCAAACCCCGCCATGATCGCTGCCGGAGTGCCTGCGGACTTGAAGTTTGACTGCCAATTCATGGCGATGCACAGCTAGTTGACCATCACTGCCGATGCATTTGTCACCATGCCGTCGTCCTCTTCACAATAGTGTGCTTAGGTTTGGCATCCAGCATGGGATGGATGACCATCGAGCTATCTTTTTAGTAAGATTTTTGACAATATGCACTGTTCTAGTGAAATCCAAACCGATCAGTGTGCTTTCTGACACTCGTACTTTAACGCGATATGTTTAGATTTCAATTTAGATGGTGTTTCGATGATGATTCAAGGGTCCAAAGTAGGCACACCGAAATATGAAAATTTTATAATTTTGGTGATTTTGAATGCTTAAATTTGTGTTTTGTAATATATGGACACCATAGATAGTATCCCAACATCGTAAGGATCATGATGGTATATTCCGTTCATGAAACAAAAATTAAAATTTCGTGAATTAAATAGTACTCCTAAATAGTACTTATAAATAGTAATTTACACGTTTTTTAAGAAAATGCCATAGCGCAGAGAAGTATTTGGGACATGTATATCTTTTCTGGGATGACTTTTTGCTATCTGTGTGGGCACCGGGTGCTCGGAGGTAAGATAATATGATATTTAAATTGTGAAAAAAAACAGATTTTAATATTTATAATTCCTATAATTATATGAATGCATATCATCACATTGGTTTGAATTGTAGAAAAGTTCTATTAACGGAGGATGGGCATGATTGTGCAATTAGAAGTGTTAGTATCCGTGTTATATATATATATATATGTGTGTGTGTGTGTAGTTATAAGCGTAATACTGTCATTGTCAACCTGCAGTGCTACATGAGATATTCTAAAATACCTATATAACATTGTATGTCCTATGTTTGTATATATATATATATATATATATTTATATGGTAGATATGCTTGTATATGTATATGTAATTATGTCGTGTGATTGAATGATTGAGCAGATGCTACACTTGATGGTTTTGTAATGCTGTTCAGATGAACATGTGTATATATAGTAGTGTGTCGTAATTATTGTGCCGTCGTAAGGTATTGAGTATAGTTTGACTTGTGATGACATATTGGGATTGCGTGTATTGATGCATTATATGCTAATCGATTGGAATATACTTATGTGGATTAGTATTAATAGTGATATGGTGTATTAATAGTTATGGTCTATGCAAATGAAAGAATCCCTAGTATGGAATAAGGAATTGTAAACATGTATTTGTGGTTATGGTACAACTGTCAGATTGTCTTGATATAATAAGAGTAAAGAGATAATGTGAATATGTGATAAAATAGACTAGTAATAAATCAGTATTGAGATGATTGGGATGTATGGATCAGACATGTATGTTCCCTAGCACCCAACCGGGTTTGTAAACCAACTTATAATTGAGATATGATATTAAGACTATGGTACCATGAGGGGTAGGTTGAATCCACAGCTATCATCAAAATGGCCCTGGGGGGCTAAAGTAACAACTATGATCCATGATGTCTCTAAATATGATCAATCACTTGTAAATGTAATGAATTACTAGTATTAACCTTCCGGGAGTGGAAAGGGTATAAGGGAGAAGTGTTATCGTTCTTATTAATACCCTCGCTTGTGTATATATATATATATATATATATATATATATGATTGTGATGTTTCTGTCTTATGTAGATATTGATTATGTGCTTAAGATAGTATGGTTATCTTGGACCGAGTGTATAGTTAAAATTATGTAGTCATATTGGATCTCAATTAGTACCTCTTTATGTAGCTAAGACATTTAGTTGATACCTATACGTATATCAATGTATTGATTTCATATGGCAATGTAAGTATTTGTTGATAGGGATAGAAACAGGAATTGAATGAACACAGGTGATGAAACTATTCATTTAAAATGCATATGGTTTGAGAATGCATGGTTTGTGATATGGCATGTTGTGAGGTGTATTGCTCCAATTGAAACCATTTATAATGAATTCATAATTAAGATAGTGCTTAAGGTTCTAAATGATACAGCACAATATTTTGTGTACATCATTGAGCATATGCATGTCTATACACGTACATTGATATATTGACATGCATTTAGCCATATATGTGTGATTGTATGAAATGGCTAAGAGAAGTGAAAATTTAGGTAACATACTCCTTCCTTCATTTAATTATTATATTATCTTATTGAACAATATGGTGTGCTCACCTTTTTGTAGGATTATTATTTTTTAGGTGATTATGATACAATAATGGCAGTTCCAGAGAGTGCAAACAAGGTAATGATTTTCTGACAAGGCATAATATATCTAAGGTTTAACTCATTGTTATGTAATTTTTTTTCGTACAATCGATGCAATATTCTATTAAGCTTTATAACAATTCTTTAAAAAAAAAAAAAAAAAATACTATTTTAGCTGCTATTATTCAAATGGTTATTTTCTATAAACCTTTTGGACAAATAAAAACTTTACTATAACAAAGTATTGATTTTTACCTTTTCAACAACTTCAATGTATTACATGTCATATGAATAGGAATGAAAGGAAGGGGGCGTTACATCTTCATTATACTGACATTGACTCAATCTCCCATAAAGTGCAAGATCTATATACTACATTGACGAATAAGCATAATGTGTAGGAGTTATGTGGTCACTAGATATGAATTGATTGCTTCCTTCAAAAAGAAACAAAAAGTTGGGTAGGGACTTTTGAATGAACATGTTATGTATAAGTTTTTGGATTGTCATGCTGTAATTAAGGTATGTAAGAGAGTCTACAATCAGTATGATTTTGTGGGATTCCCATACACATTTAAAATATAAATAATGACTTTTAAACAAGTATAAAAAAAAACACTAAATTTTTTTTTCTATTATAGTCAAAGTAAACATTCATCACCATTTAACATATATACTTATTTACAACATGTATAATATATTAAAAATCTAATTTATAATAAAAGTATAATTATTACAGTATCAAAATCTAGTATGTCCAACTCTTTTGACAAGTCACTGTTTTGACGGTTTACCCAGTTTTGCTGCCCTACTAGCTATACCTGAAAATTATTTAAACCACGGAGTAAATAATTTAAAATTACTTAGTAAGAACCATAAAATCCAACAAAATAATTTAACAAATCACAATATTCCAACCATACAAATAATAACTAATAAGGACAACAAAATATTTCATATATTCAACGTTACAATAATAACTAGTTAGGACTAACCTATCACAACTATGCAATTAACAGTTTAATTAGGATATTACGAATAATCATAGTATAATACTTATTTCCTCTATACATTTTCCACTTTATCTATTCTAATTTTACTATCCTATTCTTTTTTTATTTGACCAGTCATATTAAGTAAACTATGAATTGCAACCACATTATTTATCTGTTCTCTTTTCATTTGATCAGTTATACTTAGGTAAATTATGAATTATGACCACATTATTTATCTTACACATCAATACATAAATAAGTTAGGCACAATTATAGTGTTACCATTAGTTCAACATGCCCTTAAGGGCATCATGACGAACTGCTGCTTCCTACCATGGGTTCAACGTACCCAAAAGCACCATGGAGGACTGCCATAGTTTCTCACATACAATTCCGAATACCATAAGGACAATTGTGGGTTCCACGTACCTCCAAAGAGCGCCACAATAAATAATAAATAATTATTCTATTTTGTCTTAAACGGCTCTACTGGTGTATAAGAAAATTTTGAAATTGTACTTTAAGAATGTTGGTCACTTAGACAGCTCTCCACAATTCATCATATACTCAAATTACCCATTTACCCTTTACTATTACTCAAAGGGTATTTTGATAATTTATTAAAATTTTAATAATTATATATGCAATATTTTTATAATTTCTTCCCAATATAAAATAATTTATACTTATTGTTGCCTTTCAACACCTACCAATATATGTACTATCAAATTATTTATAAAATAATATTCCTAATAATAACAATAACCAATTCATATATATATATATATATATATATATATATACACACACACACACACACACACACACATAAATACACACATACACATCTATATTAAGATATCTCTACATTAAATATATAATGTCGGAAAGGTATTTTAAAATACCTCTTTCGACGATGGATGTTGATAAAATAAGGTGTGACTATAAAGAATACTTAATCATTAATTTCACACAATTTTATATATATATATATATATATGTATACACATATTTAATCAACTATTTAAAACACTTTTAAATTCCACACCCATACCCATTCTCTGGCAATAGGATTTTCTTTTATATATATACACACACACACACACACACACACACACACACACACACATTTAATCAACTATTTAAAAAACTTCGAAATTCCACACTCGTACCCGTTCTCCAGTAATAGAATTTTTTTTTATATATATATACACACATATATATTTAATTAACTATTTAAAATACTTCTAAATTAATATAGTTTAACAGTAAATGAACAGTATCTAAAATGTACTATTTTGCATTTTTTCTATTTTTCTTCCATTTTACACATCCAATCTAGTTCCTATCAATTTTATTTATTCCCAATACAATTATTAATATATAAACACATCAAAATATCATAATTTAACACCATATAAACATTACCTAAAATGGATCATTTTACCATTTTTTTCTATTTTTCTTCCATTTTACACATCTAAACAAATTCGTACCAATTTTATTTATTCCCAAACACATTTATACACATTTAAACATATCAAAACACATTAAAATTAAGCATTTAAGTACTCTATAAATAGTGACCGAATATGTCCTATTATACATTAACTAAATTTTTTCTTTTTTATACAATTCTATTCACTTTAATCTACTTTCCAAACACTCAATTTCATAAATTAAGTATCAATTCTATAAAACTCATAAATTACAAAGTTAGGGTTTAGGATTTTTACATCAAATCCAAAGGTAATAGTTATTACATTAAATCACTTTTCCAACAAGTCTAAAAACTAAAATTTAATAAAATTAAGAATTTTTACCATTAAATTAAAACTCTCAATGCGTAAAATAATTTTTTCTTCTACGGTAATGTGATTAATAGAACGGATTGTGAGATTTCGTTTGATTTTTCTAAGAAAATTGAAAAATTTTGAAAGAAAATGGAAAGAAGGCCTTACAGGAAGAGAATGAAGAAAATGAATTGAATGCCTTCAATTTTGAAAAGTCAAAATCTTATTTAATTTTATATTTTTACAAAAATTACACTTTTATCCAATAACTTTTCAAAACTTATATTTGACTTTCAAAAAAATTATGAGGCTACTTAAGCTATCTTCAAATTCTTTTACTTTAGTCCATCAAATTTTAGTGACTCAGAATTCAAAATTTTTTTATGAAATTAACCATTTTGCCCTTAGAAAAGAAAATTGGTCATTTTGGTTCTTTTTTTCTCTTTTTTAAGAGTATTCTTATCTAAATTCGATTATGTTTTTTTTTCTACATACTTCTAATAATATTTCTAACATTTCTAAAAATTTGGGTTTCAATATAACCTTTGTGATTTTGATAAATTACTATTTTACTCTTTTCAATAAAATTATCCTTTTTCGGTAAATTGACGATTCTTGCCATTCAAAGATTATCCAATCTATATTTTTGTTTAGTAATAACTAAAATACAACTCTTGACTCAATTGTCTCTCATTTGGTCCATCGACGTCCATCTAAAATGACAATTTTGCCCTTTACTAATATTTTGACCCATTTTTTGCTAAAATGTCTCTATCCAAAATTTCAAAAATTATCTTATATATTTTACAACCCAAGACTCAAGATATACTATAAAAGTAATTATACTAATGTTTCAGAAGAATACTTAAATTTGAGGATGTTATAGATTTGTTCTATGGTGATATACAATATACTACACTCTTTTGTTTGAGTAACCATAATACTATTCATAAATGTAAATAAATCAAAATTATCTAAAATGATCATCTAGTTAAAGGACCCGTTACCAACTATTCATTATGATGTTAATATTAAAACACAAATCATATATCTTTATTATATTAGTTTATATAAAAAAATGTATAAAAATTTATATTTATACATATATATTTAATATGATACTTAAAAAATAAATTTCTCATTTGCTATTAGACTTTTACTAACTTCAAGATGATTTATTAGTCTAATTAGGATCACCTATTAAATTATTTATTTACATTAATTAATGTTCGCTCCTTGCATGAAATAAAGAGCATGATAAACTTTTGACCCCATTATTTAATTTTTTCTTTCAATTAGGCCTAATCACCATTTAGTGCATCATATTATACATTATCTGTAACATCTTGAAATTTTTATATTCGTAAAACCCTGTCATGGAGTTATAATACAGTATTTTTGAGAGTTTTGATAAGAGAGAGAGTTGACTGGTATTTGGGACAGTGCACTGTATGAGCAGAAAATACAGTATTTCATTACTGGTATTAGAAATTTGACGACGGAAGCAAAAAGCTGTAATTTTCGTCGTGCGTGCACAACTATATAAGCGGGACGGGGTTAGAGAACCCGAAAAACGAATTTCACTTTTTTCCTCCCTTTTCTCTCTCTTCTCTTTTTCTTCCCCATGGTTCTCTCTCCTATGAACAGTGACTTTCGTCACCGGACCTCAGATCACCTCACCACCGGCGAGTGGAGGACCGCCGGGCCATCGTGAGTGCAATGCCGCCAACCCCTCCCCGATCGTCGCTACCACGTGCCATCACGCGCCGCCCAAAGGTTCGCTGACGTAAACTTTCACCAGCGATTCACGGCGGTCCACAGCGAGTTGACCGACACCTCTGGTGCGTCTGGTACCGTCTAGCCTCCCTCTTCACGGTGGTGTGCCTCGTTCCGGCATTTGGTCACCGGATTCCGGCGAGGGAAGGCTGATCGGGAAGGTATTTTTCTGGCAAGATTTTCGGCGATTGGCATAGCTTCGGTGGAATCTGAACCGATCAGTGTGCTCTCTGACACTCGTACTTCGACGCGGTATGTTTAGATCTCAATTTGGAATGAGTTTCAATGATGATTTGAGGGTCCAAAGTAGGTACCTTAAAATCTGAAATTTTAGGATGATTAGTGATTTTGAAGGCTTTAATTTGTGTTTTGTGGCATATGGACACCATGGATAGTATTCCAACATCGCAAGGATCGCGATGGTATGTTCCATTCGTGAAACGGAAACCAAAATTTTGTGGGTTAAATAGTGTTCATGAACAGTAACTTGCATGTTTTCCGAAGAAAAACCCATAGCGTACAGAGGAGTATTTCGAATGCGTATACCCTCTCTGGGACAGTTTTTCATCATTCGTATAGGCATTGGGTGCCTGGAGGTAAAATAATATAATATTTAAATTGTGAGAAAATAGATTTTAATATTTATAATATTTATAATTGCATGAATGTATATTATAATAATGGGTTAAATTGTAGAAAAGTCCCATTGGCGGAAAATGGGCATGATTGTGCAATTAGAAGTGTTAATATTCGTGTGTTAAATATATATATATATAAGCGTAAAATCATTACCGTCGACCTGCAGTGCTACATTAGGTATTCTAAAATACCTATACCACATTGTATATCCCATGTTTGTATTGATATATTTATATGGTAGGTACGCTTGTAGATACATATGTGCTTATGCCCTTATGATTGAATGATTGAGTAGATATTACACATGATGTTTTGCAATACTATCTGAATGAACATGTGTGTATACGTTAGTATGTTATAATTATTGTGCCGTAGTAAGGTAATGAGTATATTTTGACTTGTGATAGTATGTTGGGATTGCGTGTAATAACGCAATATATAATAACCGATTAAAATATGTATCTGTGAATTTGTATTAATAGTGATATAATGTATCCATGTGTTTGGATTGTAATATATATTTCTGTGTTTTATCTTGATTATTGTATGGTGTATTTATATGCCAGAGTGGAATATATTTTCATAACTTAATACTGCTAGTCTTACGATAAATCCATGCATGTAAAGTCATTTTTAGAAGATAAGGACTAATAAATGTGTTTCATAGGTAATTATATTACCTATCATGAAATTATTAACGTGCTGCTTGAGTAATGTAGGCAAAATGGTCATGTTCTCATGACTGAGTCGACTATGAATAAATTTGTGTGGATAACTGGTATAATTGGGATAATTATGGATCGGTAGTTTTTCTGTTACCCTAGCAAAGCCGCTCAGGATGGAGCAGTACCATTATAGTAAGACGGTGGTGCCCTTTGAGGTATGTTGAACTCACAGCAGCTTTGGACTGACAATAAAACTGTGGTGCCTTTCGGGGTATGTTGAACCCACAGCAGCTCCGGATTGATAATAAGACTGTGGTGCCCTTCGAGGTATGTTGAACCCACAGCAACTGAGAAATGATAATAAAAACCATGGTGCCCGAGGGGTATGCTGAACCCATGGTAGGAAGCGGCTGTTCTCCATAACGTCTTTAAGTACGTGCAACCCATGACAGAACTAATTATACTATTGGTTTAAGGAACTCGGTGTGGGCAAATGACCATTGTATACATATATTGAAGTGTACGGTGAATATCATGAGTACGATCCATAATTTACTTAATTATAACCGATCTATAAGGAAATGAATTCTTGTGTCTACTAGATTCAAACTATATGGTAGAATACTTCTATCTGCTAAGCGTTGCTTGTGTTTGTGTGAATAGCGATGAGGCAGTAACACGTTGTGTTTTATTTGGTATGGGGACTGTCCTGGTTTTCTTGTGCAGGTAGGGCAGCTTATATGTGTAGGCAAACTCTTGCCGAATTTCTATAAGAAATACTATTCATACAGCCATTCATGACCTCCCTTTGTATTTAGGTTTTCATATGTAGCGGAGGGTCTAGGATTACCTTTAGTTGCAGTCACAAACAGATTATTGTTATGATTGTGAATTGCGAAAACGGCGGAAGTCTAATCACACCTTGGCAAGTGTCAATTCTTTGATAGAGAACTTAAACTTGCAGAAACAGACAGCTAGCATCAGCTTGAAAAAGGGAGAATTAGTATTTAAATAAGCTACCTCACTTCTAGTATATAGAATCCTGTTTAACTCACCGATAGGTTGGTGAAATGAAAAGAATATGTGTGAATTCATAATAAGATTAAAGATCATGTGAGAAACTTGAGAATATTGTGGAAAAGGCGCATTGGATGTATTACAGGTTATTCAACATATTAGTTCACACGTTTATTCGTATGGTTAAGAATACGGTAAGAATATGATGGTGCAGAAACTATGTTATGAGTTTACATTGTTATTATCGGTATACTTTAGTGAACAACTTGGATTAGATTGATATGTGTCCTTAGACTAGTATAGTCAATGTTTAATGTAGGTGAAAGAATCCCTAGTATGGGATAAAGAATGAAAGACGTGTATTTGTGATTATGGTACAACTGTTCGGTTGTTTTGATTCAGTGAAAATAAGGAGATAATATAAATGTATGATAAAATAGACTGGTAATGAACCAGTATTGAGATAATTGTGATATGTGGATCGAATATGTATGTTCCATCTCACTCAGCTGGGCTTGTAAGCTGGTTTCTAATGGAAGTATGACGTTAAGACTGTGGTACCCTGAGGGGTAGGTGGAATCCACAGCTGTCCTCCAAATGACCTAGTGGCCTAGAGTAACAACCATGATCCATGATGTTTCTAAGTATAATCGACCACTTGTAAACGCAATAAAATTTCTATGACTAACCTTCCGAGAGTGGAAATGGCATACAGAAACAATGTTATCGTTTTTACTAATACCCTCGGTTGTATCTATAATTAGGTGTTTGAAATATTTGTATCTTATGTGGGTATTAACTGTGTGCCTAGGATATTTTGGTTATCTCGGGCCAAGTGTGTGATTGATATTGTGTAGTTATACCGGCTTCTAAGCAGTTCCTCTGTATGGGGCCGCGACATTAGTTGTTATCTATACGAATAACTATGTATGATTTTATATGGTCATGTAGGTGTTCGTTGATAAGAATAGAAATAGAATTTAAACGGACACAGGTGATAAAGTGATTCAATTAGAAAATATATTGTTTGAGATTGCATTATCTGTGTATAGTATATCATGAGGAGTGTTATTCTGATTGAAATATTTAGACAGAATTCATAGATGATATAGTGCTTAGAGTTCTAGAGTAGATGATATGATATTTTGTGTACATTATTGAGCCTATGTTTGTTGGTACATGTACATTGATATGTGGACATGCTTTTACTTGTGTGTGTGTGAAATTGTGTGAAATGGCCAAAAAAATGAGTAGGGATTCAGGTAACATGCTCCTTCCTTTATTTAAGTATGGTATTATCTTATTGAGCCATGTGATGTGCTCACCCCTTTGTGGGATTATTATTTTCAGGTGATTACGATATAGCGGTAGCGGTTCCAGAAAGTGCAGTTGAGGCAAAAGATTTTCGGACGAGGCATAATATATCTAAGGTTTAGGCCATTGTTATGTAATTTCCTTTCTGTGTACTCTGAAGTATTAATTCCATTAAAATGCATAACAATTCTTTAGAAAAAAAAAATAATACTATTTTAGTTGGTACTATTTATGTGGTTACTTTTTATAAACTCTTTTGAACAAATGAAAACTTCGCTTCACTATGAGAAATCGTTGATTTTTGTCTTTTCGATAATTTCAATGTACTATATGCCACATGAATAGAAATGAAAGGAAGGGGGTGTTACATTATCGTGGTTAGTAGACCATAGAAGATAGGAGTTTGCTACAAATTGGTGGTTACCAACTCATTATTCCCTTTGAATAATGGAATGTACAACCAAAAGAATCAATACACGCGCATGCACGAACGTATATATGTATATAAAGAAACAAGACTTGAAAAACTGATTTGATTCGTTCCTTCACAGTTTCACAAAAAGGAGGAGACACTTTCTACTATCCAAGATCATGTATTTTTTATATATATTTCAACAAATACACTGTGCTGTCTCAGTTCCAAAAACACCATTCTTACTGTGTGCTCAAGGTTTCGATTGATTTACGGCATAAGACCGTATATACATGTAAATGCCCCACCAAAAAAGAAAGAAAAAATATTAGACATATAATTCAGTCTATCCTCCCACACCAACTTGGATGTTATTTCATCGTATTCAGGAACATATTCCTATATACATAAAAAAAAATACATGTCTAATTCACGGCTTGTACACAATTTGAATATGCTGAGATATCCCATTTGTAAGCAACATTTCAAAAAGAAACAACAGTAATGAGTGTTCATCCTTCCATATTTTTAATTTGGTTTTTCAAAATGTTTCCAAAGAACTAAACTGCATGATCTCATGAACTGCCAATTATGTCTTTTTCTAGTGGTTGGCACCTTTCCACTTTCCCTAATTTAAAATTATAAAATCCAATGTTACTATAATTTTCTCTTTCTAGAAATAGACATTTGTACAAATTTGCTCATAATTATAATGAATATCTTGTACAAATTTTTATGCATAAAATATTGTTGAATTATTGTCTTAGTTTTCTATGATAATAAAAGAATTTATGGTAATAAAATATTATAAAATTTAAAAAAAAAAAGACAAATAGAAATCAAAATAAAATCAAATTCTCTAAAAATTTAGATGAAAAATAGAGAGCAACTGAATTTACTAAAATAACAAAATAAATAGATGTAATATTTGTTTTAGACGCCCAAATATATACTAAAACTCTGATAGGTTTGGGTAAGTTGACTCAACATCATATTAGGCTTAAATTAAGCCTATTCTATATAACAAAAATAAACTCATATAATATTATAAATGGGCCCATGATTGCTTTTGCATACCCATATTCTAATTATCAAATATAGGCCATAAACCTAACAATTCTTAATCTTGGCATATATTTGCCTTAAGGGCTAAGTAAATGCTGTAAACACAAATCAAGTTTAAGTAATGCTTGAACTTAACTATATGAATTATTTAGTTAATATGTCAATTGGATTCACATGTGTAGAAATATTCTCAACTATAATAAACTTTTGAAACTATATTTATGACAAAATGGAACCTGGCATCAGTATGCTTTATTTTTCATGAAACACTTGGTTTTTAGTTAGATGACACTTTGACTATCATAATGCACAATTGTCTGTTGTTTTGGCCAACTAAGATCACTTACAAGATTTCTCAACTACAAAACTTCATTCATTACTTCTGTAATAGTCATGTATTTAACCAATGTGATTTGCTATGTCGTCTTCCAACTATTGGCATAACCACAAAAGGAAAACACATAATTTGTCAATGATTTCTTTTTCTTTAGATCTCTTACTTAATTGGAATCAACATAACTTGTTAATTTAGCCATATTCGTTGCTATCATATTGAATATTATTTCTACATTCTTTGAATAATGCAACATACATTTTACAACTTTTTAGTCTTCTTTTTTAGAACAAGCCATATGCCTATTCATTATGATCATACGATAAGCTAGGTTAGGTTTAGTAGATATCATAACATACATGAGACTTTTAACTACTTCAAAATAAATAAAATTGCTCATGTACTCCACCTCTTTTTATGATTTGGATGACAATCAATGGATAACATAAAGTGTGGTGCCAATTTTATTCTCATGGGCTTGTAATTGCTCACATTAGGCCTGTCAAGAACCTTTTGAACTTAACCCTATTGTGATAAGAATAAATTCTCTAAACCCTCTTCCTATGAATCTTGACACCCAAAATCTTATTCGTTGTACCATACTCCTTCATCTTAAACTCATCATAAACTAATTATAGTCTCTTATAATACACATAACTATTATAAACATTTTTAGTGTCATTATAATCAAGAATGAAATTACTAAATCTCTTATACCATTATCTAAGGGTTTTTTAAATCATGTAAGGGATTCTTAAGAAGACAAAACTAGTCTCATTTATTTAGAAAGACAAAACTATCTGGCTGACTTATATAAATTTGCTCCTCCAAGGTGCCATGCAAAAATATTATTTTTACATTCAATTGTTTTGAGATAAATGTCATAAACAATAACTATAATGAATAGCATTGTTATAGAAATGTGTTTTGCAACTAGAAAAAATACCTCATCAATGTCAAATCTCATCTTCTATTCATAACCTTTAGCTATAAGACATATTTTGAATCTAGTTATTTTAACCTTTAACATCCATCCCTTTTTCTTATAGATCTATTTGCATCATACTACTCATTATCACTTACGCAATGTTATTAACTTCGATACCTAATCCTTATATAAAGATTTTATCTTTTTAGTTATAACACCCATCCATTGTTCATTTTATGCACAAAATATCACCTCTTTAAAAGTATAAGGATCATATGTGTTTAATGTCTAAGCCATAGATAATGCATATGAAACCATATCAGCATAAGAATAGCATTTTAGTGGTTGAATCTATCATTTGAACCTTTTAATAGCAATGATATCCTGTTGTTCTTATGCATTCTTATGTTGTTGACTATTTATATCAACACTTTGCACATCACTTATCTTTTACTTTGTGGGCTATTATGCTTCTAGAATTTCTACCTCAAGCCTCACATGCTCACTAAAACCATGGTTTTTTTCAAGCTATTGGCAACCATCGATCTAATATAGCATTCTCATTATATGTAACATCTTTGCTTATCAAAAAAACTAAAGACTTCAAATTTGTGAACTACAATTTGTAAATTGTCACTTTAGAGTATAGCTTGAAAATATGCATTTGTTTGTCCTTGATTTAAGTTCACCATCATTAATATGAACATATGTTTTAAATCTAGTGTTCCAAATCTAAAGATCAAATAGTGTACCATACCTTACCTCGAGAAGATTCTTACACTCAATAGTTTTAGATCTTGACTTATTTACTAAATAACATACTATATTTATACACCAACCTAAAATACCTTTAACAGATGGGAATGAGAAAATATATAATATGCTTTTGTTAATAGTGTTCTATCCATATGTTCAAGAACCCCATTCTAATAATGTGTGATATCTTACTATTCTTTCTTTACTGCATAACTTACTGAACTCAAAATTGCAATGTTCCATGCCATTATTAATCCTCAAATGCTTGACCCATTTGGTTATTTCCTTTTCAATCAACATCTTTTACTACCTAAAAGTTTTGAATGTCTTATTTTTGGTCTTTAGAAAATAGATTCATACTATCTTAAAATAATCGTCAATAATGGTTATAAAATATCTATTACCTTCTTTTAAGGCAACTCTACAAGGATCACATAAAATATGAATACATACAATCTAATGTGCTTGAGTCACCTTTCAGCTCTCTTAGTAATATAAAATACCTTATATAACATTTGTATTTTGGAAAAATAATGAAACATCCACATTGCATACAAAAAGATATATAGAGACACAATATTGGATTTTTTTATGCACACAAGTAGCAAAAATTAAAAAATTTAATCATAATGACATGCCTTAAAATAGATATATTGCATGACAAAGAACCCATAAAATTTTCAAAAATAAATTAACAAGTGTAAAAATTACAAAAAGAGTAGAATATTACTTTGAGTAATTGTCTAACTATATTTTCAATTTATGATTTGGTTGATCTTGGTTTCATTGAAGTGTTTGAGGTGTCACCCTGTAACATCTTGAAATTTTTATACTTTTAAAACCTTGTCATGGAGTTATAATACATTATTTTTGAGAATTTTTATAAGAGAGAGAGTTGACCGGTATTCGGGACAGCGTACTGTATGAGCAAAAAATACAGTATTTTATTACTGGTATCAGAAATTTAACGACGGAAGCGGAAAACTGTAATTTTCGTCGTGTGTGCCCGACTATATAAGCGGGACGGGGTCAGAAAACTCGAAAAACAAATTTCACTTTTTTCCTCTATTTTCTCTCTCTTCTCTCTCTCCTCCCACGGCTCTCTCTCTCCTATGAACAGTGATTTTCGTCACCGGACCTCAGATCACCTCACCACCGGCGAATGGAGGACCGCCGGGCCGTCGGGAGTGCAACGCCGCCAACCCCGCCCCGATCGCCGCTGCCACACGCTCTCACGTGCTCCCCGAAGCTCCGCCGACGTAAACTTTGACCGGCGATTCACGACGGAGGACGGCGAGTTGACCAACACCTCCGGCGCGTCTGGCACCGTCTCACCGCCCTCTTCACGGTGGTGTGCCCCGTTCTGGCATTGGGTCACCGGATTCCGGCGTGGGAAGGCTGATCGGGAAGGGGTGTTTCTGGCACGATTTTCGACGATTGGTATAGCTCCGGTGGAATCCAAACTGACCAGTGTGCTCTCCGACACTCGTACTTTGACGCGGTATGTTTAGATCTCAATTTGGAATAGGTTTCGATGATGATTTTAGGGTCCAAAGTAGGTACCTTAAAATCTGAAATTTTAGGATGATTGGTGATTTTGAAGGCTTTAATTTGTGTTTTGGGGCATATGGACGCCATGGACAGCATCTCGACATCGCAAGGATCGCGATGGTGTGTTCCGTTCGTGAAACGGAAACCGAAATTTCGTGGGTTAAATAGTGTCTATGAATAGTGCTAGTGAACAGTAACTTTCACGTTTTTCAAGAAAAATTCATAGCGTATGGAGGAGTATTTCGAACGCGTATACCCTCTCCAGGACAGCTTTTCATCATTCGTATAGGCACTGGGTGCCTGGAGGTAAGATAATATAATATTTAAATTGAGGAAAAATAGATTTTTTATATTTATAATATTTATAATTGCATGAATGTACATCGTAGTAATGGGTTAAATTGTAGAAAAGTCTCATTGACGGGGAATGGGCATAATTGTGCAATTAGAAGTGTTAATATCCGTGTTATATATATATATATATATATATATATATAGTTATAAGCGTAATACCATTACCGTCGACCTGCAGTGCTAGATTAGGTATTCTAAAATACTTATACAGCATTGTATGTCCCATGTTTGTATTTACATATATTTATACGGTAGGAACGCTTATATATACATACGTAATTATGCCCTTATGATGGAATGATTGAATAGATGCTGCATTCGATGTTTTGCAATGCTATTCGAATTAACATGTGTGCATACGTTAGTATATTATAATTACTGTGCCGTAGTAAGGTAATGAGTATATTTTTACTTGTGATGACGTGTTGGGATTGCGTGTAATGACGCAATATATGATAACCGAATAAAATATGTTCTGCGAATTTGTATTAATAGTGGTATAGGGTATCCATGCGTTTGAGTTGTAATATATTTCTGCGTTTTATCTTGATTGTCTTATGGTTTATTTACATGCCAGAGTGGAATATGTTTTTATAACTAAGTACTACTAGCCTTACGACAAATCCATACGTATGAAGTCCTTTTAGAATATAAGGACTAATAAATGTGTTGCATAGGTAATTATATTACCTATTATGAAATTACTAAAATGCTGCTTGACTAATATAGGCAAAATGGTCATGTTGTTATGACTGAGTCAACTATGACTAAATCTGTGTGAATAACTGGTATAATTGGGATAATTATGGATCGGTAGTTTTTCCGTTACCCTAGTAAAGCCGCTTAGGACGGAGCAGTATCATTATAATAAGACTGTGGTGCCCTTCGAGGTATGCTGAACCCACAGCAGCTCCGGATTGATAATAAGACTGTGGTGCTTTTCGAGGTATGTTGAATCCACAGCAGCTCCGGATTGATAATAAGACTGTGGTGCCCTTTGAGGCATGTTGAACCCACAGTAGCTCCGTATTGACAGTAAGACTGTGGTGCCTTTCAGGGTATATTAAACCCACAGCAATTGAGAAATGATAATAAGAACCATAGTGCCCGTGGGGTATGTTGAACCCATGGTTGGAAGCGGCTGTTTTCCATTGCGTCCTTAAGTACGTGCAACCCATAACGGAACTAATTATACTGTTGGTTTAAGGAACCCGGTGTGGGCGAATGACCATTGTATGCATATATTGAAGTGTACGGTGGATATCATGACCACGATTCATAATTTATTTAATTATGACAAATCTATAAGGAAATGAATCCGTGTGCCTATTAGATTCAAACTGTATGGTAGAATACTTCTATCTGCTAAGAGTTGCTTGTGTTAGTGTGAATTGCAATGAGGCAGTAACACGTTGTGTTTTATTTGGTATGGGGACTGTTATGGTTTTATTGTGCAGGTAGGGCAGCTTATAGGTATAGGCAAACTCTTGCCGAATTCCTATAAGAAATACTATTCATATAGCTATTCATGACCTCCCTTTGTATTCTGGTTTTCGTATATAGAGGTGGGTCTAGGATTACCTTTTATTGCAGTCACAATCGGGTTTTCATTATGTCTATAAATGACGGAAATGGTTGAAGTCTGATTACACTTTGATAGGTCTCAATTATTTAAGAGAGAACTTAACTTTGTAGAAACAGGAAGTTAGCATCAGCTTGAAAATGGAAGGTTAGGAGTTAAATAAGATAATGGGTTAGGCAATATCTAGGCCGCGTCACTTCTAGTATATAGAATCTTGTCTAGTTCACTGGAATGCTTATGAAACAAAAAGAATATGGGTGAATCCATAATAGATTAAAGATCATGTGAGAAGTTTGAGGATATTGTTGAAAAGGTGTATTGGATGTATTGCGGGTCATTTGATTTATTAGTTTACACGTTTATAAGTGTGTTTATGAGTTTACATTGTTATCATCCGTACACGTTAGTGAACGACTATAATTAAATTGATATGTGACCTCATAATAGTATAGTCAATGTTTAATGTAGGTGAAAGAATTCCTAGTATGGGATAAAGAATGGAGGATGTGTAATTGTGATTATAGTATAACTGTCAGGTTGTCTTGCTTCAGTGAAAATAAAGAGATAATATGAATGTATGATAACATAGACTGGTAGTGAACCAGTATTGAGATAATTGTGATACGTGGATCGGATATGTATGTTCCATCTCCCTCAGCTGGGCTTGTAAGCCAGTTTCTAATAGAGGTATAACGTAAGACTGTGGTACCCTGAGGGGTAGGTGGAATCCACAGCTGTCCACCAAATGGCCAGTGGCCTAGAGTAACAACCATGATCCATAATGTTCCTTAGTATAATCGATCATTTGTAAACGCAATAAATTTTCTATCACCAACCTTTCGGGAGTGGAAATGGCATACAGAAACAGTGTTATCGTTTTACTAATACCCTCGGTTGTATCTAAATTTAGGTGTTTGAAATATTTGTATCCTATATGGGTATTGATTGAGTGCCTAGGATATTTTGGCTATCTCGGGCCGAGTGTGTGATTGATACTGTGTGGTTATACCGGCTTCTAAGTAGTTCCTCTGTCTGGGGCCACAGCATTGGTCGTTATTTATATGAATAACTATGTAATGATTTTATATGATCATGTAGGTGTTCGTTGATAAGAATAGAAATAGAATTTAAATGGACACAGGTAATAACGTGATTCATTTAGAAAATATATTGATTGAGATTGCATTATATGTATATGGTATATCATGAAGAGTGTTACTCTGATTGAGATATTTATACAGAATTCATAGATGATATAGTGCTTAGAATTCAAGAGGAGATGATATGATATCTTGTATACATTATGGAGCATATGCTTGTTGGGACATGTATATTGATATGTGGACATGCATTTACTTGTGTGTGTGGAATTGTGTGAAATGGCTAAAATGAGTAGAGATTCAGGTAACATGCTCCTTCCTTTATTTAAGTATTGTATTATCTTACTGAGTCATGTGGTGTGCTCACCCCTTTGTGGGATTATTATTTTCAGGTAATTACGATATTGCGGTGGCGGTTTCGGAAAGTGCAGTTGAGGCAAAGATTTTCGGACAGGGCATAGTATATCTAAGGTTTAGGCCATTGTTAAGTAATTTTCTTTCTGTATATTCTGAAGTATTAATTTTATTAAAATGCGTAACAATTCTTTTTAAAAAAAAATAATACTATTTTAGTTGTTACTATTTGTGTAGTTATTTTCTATAAACTCTTTTGAATAAATGAAAACTTCGCTTCGCTATGAGAAAGCGTTGATTTTTATCTTTTCGATAATTTCAATGTACTATATGCTACATGAATAGAAATGAAAGGAAGGGGGTGTTACACACCCATTCTCTATATCGGTCCATACCAATAAAGTAACAACTAGTATGTCTTCTTCGAAAGTTGATTTCAACATTTAAAATCACTAGCTCACTAAAAATAATTACATTTCTCATCATTTTCTCTTTTTAATCATTATTTTTTGTACTTCACATAAAAGAAAAAAAAAATGCAAGCACCAATAATTCTTATCATTTTTATTTGTCAAAATGATAACTTATCACCTTTTCTTTTAAACAAAATTTCAAAACTAAAAGAAAAATGATAATGATTAAAAAAATTAATTTTAATTCATAAGATAAAATTTAAGGATTGGCTTAAAAATCTTAGAATAGTTCTAGATTTTGAGAAACTTAACTATATTTTGGAAGCTTTTCTTCCATTTGAGATAAACAGTGATGCTTCACGTGATGAATACGAAGCATATGAGAGATGGCACAATGATAACCAAAAAGTTTTGGAATACATGTTAGGGTTCATAAATAGAGAGTTTTGGACTCGACATGAGAGATTTCACAATGCTTTTGATATTCTTACCCCCTTACAACAGTTATATGGTGATAATTCTCGAGTGGTGGAATATGAGTTATATGTTTCCTTCTTTATCATAAGGCTCAGGGAAGAAGTGTTGTTGGATGATCATGCCATCAAGATGATTAATCATTTATGGTAGTTGGATAGATATAGTATGGTTATGCCTGATCGCATCAAAGTGAATTCGATTTTCTAATCCCTCCCTCCTAGTTATAAATTACGTATAACTAATTATAATTTGAACAGGATTGAGCGAACTATTCTTGAGCTATTTAATGAGCTTCAAGAATATTATAGGTAAATGAATAGAAAGAAAGGACATAAAGATGCCTACATGGCAACTTCTGCTAATAGAACTGGGAAGAAGTCAAAAAAGTTAGCCAAGAAAGGGTCAAAAGTTAGTCTAAAGAATAAGGACTTTAAAAAAAATCCAGTCTAAAACAAAAAAAGTCAAGGAAAAAGCATATTATTTCCATTATGAAAAACTTGGACATTGAAAGAGGAACTGTCCTCAATACCTATAAAATTTTAAGAAGACTAAAATAAGTATGCATAGTTGTTATATGATTGATTATAAAGTAAATATTATTTCATATAATCAATCATGGATAATTGATTCAGAAGTTATAACCCATATATGTGTCTTGTTGCAGGTAATACAAAATCATTCTACATTGCAGAAGGGTGAGATAGTATTGGGGATAACTAATGGGGCAATTGTTACTGTAGAAGTCAAAGGATCATGCTTTTTTAGATTAGCAACTAGTTACATTTTGAGTGTGGAATCTGTGTTATATTTTGCTAAAACTAGTAAAAATATAATTTTTTATTTTTGTACTATGTAAATCTAGTTACTTTTTACAGTTTAATGGAAATAAATGTTTGATACATTTGAGAAATTATTGATTGGTAAAGTAGTAAATACAAATAGTTTATATGCACTTGAGCTATGCAATACAAATTCTTATTAAATCCATTGTGAAGAAAAGAACTCAAAATGAGACAAAATTTAAAATTTTATGTTATCATAAATTAAGTCATATCGAAGAGAAACGTATAATTCAATTTGGAGAAAGTGAAATTTTTATCCAATTATTCAACGACTATAGTTAACATTTAGTAATGTACTATAGTCTCTAATTTACAATAAAGTCATACTTCATCAATCCCTATCTAAATCATATTTATCATATGAGTAAAGTGCTTATGTCGTTTAATTCTTATCAATTAAAGGTTTATGGTACGTCAAAATCTTATACCAATATAAATACGAACTATCAATTAATATGCGTTAAACTCTTCATTACATACTCATTCGTATGACATTTAATCACTATGACTAGAGATTTACTTTTTTAATTATTTATTGATGTTTGTCTGGGAATTCGAATTTGGATCAAGTCAGCAGTAACTTTAATTCTATACATTGAACCAACATATCCCGTCTTAACTATCACACGATCACATTGACTTTATCATACATGGGAACGTATGCCTAGCTGTGACCAAATGCATGCGATTATGGTTTATTAAATAATATTATTAATGTTGACTATAATAAAATAATGTGGTAAATTTAACAAATAAATAATTACATTGTTTACCTTTTTTTATTTAATCTATAAATCAATTATGTAAAAATATATAGCAATTTATATTAAACTTTTTTTTCCTATAGTTTATTACATATTATTATTGATATTGATTAAATTAAATGTTAATCTTTACTAATTATAATCAAATAATGTGGTTAATTCCACAAATAAATAATTTACATTATTTACCATTTATTGGTTACTTAGTCTGTTTTTACTATTATCACAATTTAATAATAATATTAGTAATATTATGAATAAAATAATGTAATCACTAAATGTAGTCAAATAATTTACATAACCAATATTATTTAACATGTTGTAAATCAATAAACTAATTAATATCAATATTTAATATACTTAAATATACATGTTAGCAATAAATCATTTACATTCCAAAAGATTTGACAGAATTTCCCCTTATAAATTAGTCCCACACATTGTTGCCATACATTCTTGCATAAAAGCACACTTTAAACCATTTAGGTAGATAAACTAGTAAAAACATAATTTTTATTTTTGTACTATGTAAATCTAGTTACTTTCTACAGTTTAATAGAAATAAATGTTTGATACATTTAAAAAATTATTGATTGGTAAAATAGTAAATACAAATAGTTTATATGTACTTGAGCTGTGCAATACAAGTTCTTATTAAATCCATTGTAAAGAAAAGAACTCGAAATGAGACAAATCTTAAAATTTTATGTTATCACAAATTAAGTCATATCGAAGAGAAATGTATGATTCAACTTGGAGAAAGTAAAATTTTAAGACTATTAGGTTTAGAATCCTATTCAACTTGTGTAATACCCTTATATTTAAAGTCAACCACATAAGATACAATCTGAATTTTTTTTTTAAAACATAAAGATATATATATATATATCCACACATAACCATTAATTAAAACATAATCAATTTTAAATAAAATATTCGGTAATATTGATAGAGTGCATACTAGAAGTTATGCATTAATATAATGGATAACCCAACGGTACACCGATGTGGTATACCTTTACACACACACACCCTATCTAAAATCAATAATCATATATATATATATATATATTATGGGTCAAGTATTAGAAAACAACCTAAATTTAATTTAAGTCAAGGAACATATTTATAGCCAAAATAATTGATACATACATACATACATATATATATATATATATATATACGGAAGCTGAATATGTATAATATCTTAGTTACACACATAGTCCATAGTATATAATTCAAAAATACAAGTTCACTGTACCAACGTATATATATGCATATATATATATATATATATATAATTATGCTTTAACACCAAAAATACCCTCATCATCAAGATACTAGCCCTATTGACACCTCGAAGAGTTCACATCCATATCCCGCGGTGCCACATTACTTATAAAAATCACAATCCCTAAAGGATGAGTAAAACAACTCAGTAAGGAAACATAATATTTTAGTACCTAATTTGTTTCCCTGTCATATATGCTATACGATACTGATAGTATAGAGGTTATTAAACTCATATCATCTTAACATAATCTAACGAGATAAATACATTCCAACCATATACTCTGTGTCACTATCCACATAATACTCATAGTTACTGTATAAAATGCAAATAAATCTACATGCATTTCAAAATCAATATCACATGACATTTTCAACAAATTATCGACAAATATATGACCAGTCATGCTAACACAATTATGGATCATGATCACAGAGTAAATTCGCTCAACCCTCATCTATTCACACCACTCGTCTATCAGGCTGAGCATATATTTTATATATGATCGATCATATAATCTGGCTATAACCAAGCCAGCGGGTTTGAAGGGTATCTGAATATTCGGAATAATAACTAATGTAGTTATACAATTAATACCACATGACCCAAAGCCATGCATTCATTTTTTAAAAATTATTGTACACTCACACCATGCACAATGAATACTGCATATGCACACCTATACACACAAAAATGATAAATAGTGTCCATATCTCGATTTTCATGCGCATATGAAATTCATTCATATAATGAATGCATAATACACTTACAGATAGTGATACCTAACCAACAATTCATAACACTTTTATAATCACATACACTCGTAAATACCCAGTCTACTAGATTCACTAGGATTTATTCATCACGATAAATATATCACATAACTATCCAATATTAATGGATAACCACATCAACGCATCACGCTCCAATTACAATCTATTCTAAATTCTATTAATCACGCTTCGATCACACGGCCATAATAATAATTCCTTTACGCATTGTAATGATCATATAAAGCATTATACATATATAATATATCAAAATATTTCTAAATCTCCACAATAATAATTAAAATTATCATTTTACCCTTTCTTTAATTTTTTTCTCATTTTATCCACCCAAATCAATTCTTACTAATTTCAATCGCTCCCTAATACACCTATACACATTTAAACACACCATAACATATTAAAATCCATCCTTTAGAAGCTCGATAAACGGTACTCCAAATTTATCATTTTGTCCCTCTTTCTAATTTTCTTCTATTTTATACATTATCCTATACCTAATCTCATCTAAACACCATCTCCAAATCTATTCCTATACAAATCAGCCACCAATCACAAATTTCATTAAAGAAAATTATATTTTTTTACCTTTAAAATATACCAAATGCTTGAGTAAACCTCCCAATACCGCAAAACCACATAAAATAACATTTAAAACCATAAACCACCATCAAAACCACTTTTCAACAAATTTATAAATTAAAACATAGCAAAATCAAGAACTTTTACTGTCAAATTAAAACTCTCGATGCGTAGAATAATTTTTTTCTTCTGCGGTAAAGCATTTAATCGGGCAGATTGTGAGATTTTGCTTAATTTTTTTTTCAAAAATTGAAAGAGAAAGAAATGGGTAACTCACGGCAAGGAGAAGAGAAAAAGTTGGTTTGCTTCAATTTTGAAAAGTCAACCAATCTTATCCAAATTCATATTTTTAAAACTTACACTATTGTCCAATAATATTTCAAAACTTGCATTTAACTCCCAAGAAAATTATGAGACTATTCAAGCTATTTTTATATTCTTTCACTTTAGTCCATCAATTTTAATTATCACTTTTTTTTTCTAATTCTTTGTAAAAAGACCATTTTACCCCTAATAAAGAAAATTGGTCATTTTGATCCTTTTTCATCCTTTCCAGAAAAATTTACATCCTAATTCAATTCCGTTTTTCCTATATCTTATTTACAATATTTACAAGAGTTCTGGGTGATCAAAATCTGGTAAAGTCCTTCTGATCCTTGACATAATGATTATTTTGCCTTTTTTTAGCAAAATTGGTCATTTTTGTCTAAAATAATAATTTTGGCATTTCTAGAGTTATAAAATCTATCTTTCCTTCTAACACTCTCTATCATACTAATTTATATCTTTAACATCTAACTTGCTCAATCAAAATTTTATCAAAATGATGATTTTACCTTTTTTGCTCTCGACTTTGCAAAAATATATTAACCACGTCTTGAATTAAAGTTAAATTTACCAACATGATATTTATGAAATTCTAAGACTTTTTATGTGATCAAAACTCACTTTAGCCTCAATTTTGAGTGAAAAAATTATTTTGCCCCTACCTGACAAAATAATCTGTTTAATTAATTTTCACTCGGTCGCCTTCAAATAACTTCATAAACATTTTCAGGGACAAGAAATAATAAAGATTATGATTTACTTATATTCGAGTGTCATAACTTGTAAGTCTTATTTTTGAGATAAAATGACTAAATCACTTTTTAAGAGTAAAGGGGATAGAACTAGTGAACTATTAAAACTCATATATACAGATGTGTGTGGACTATTTAGTAAATAAACTCGAGGAGAGCTTAACTGCTTCATTACCTTTACTAATGATATATCATGGTATGGGTATATGTTTTTGATGAAATACAAAATCTGAATCCTTTGAAAAGTTTAAAGACGTCAAAAATGAAGTAGAAAACTAGACTAGAAAGAGTATTAAATCTTTGCGATCAGATCGTGGAGGTAAATACTTTAGTATAGAATTTTAAGATTTCTTGAAAAATAATGGTATTGTTTCCCACTTGATTCCTTTTTCTATGCTATATCTAAATAGTGTGGTAAAAAAGAGGAATCATATTCTATTTGATATGGTACGATCAATGATGAGTTTCATGAATTTGTCATTGTATTTGTGGGATTATGCCCTATAGATCGCTGTGCATATTTTGAATAAAATCTCATCAAAATCAATACAAAAGACTCCGTATGATATATGAAGTGGTAAGAAACTCAATTTGTGTCAAGTTAATTAACAAAAATAAGATGGAGTAGAAATACAAAAAAAAGGACAGTTTTTTGGATATTTTAAGGATAGTTTGGGATATTATTTCTATTTCTTATTTGATTAAAGAATTTTAGTTAGTAAAAATGCATACTTCTTAGAGAATGAGTTCTTGAAAGAAATAGATGCTGGTAGAGATATTGAGCTTGAAGAAGAGTTCTTAGTGTCTCAGACCGACACTGCTGTAGTTAGATCATCTAGTTAACAAACCTCAGTATCGATTCTAGTTCAAAAATCTTCTAAAGTATCAAAACCCCTAGAATGATACGGGGTTTTTTTATGAGTATAAGTATGACTCATATTTAGTGGGAGAAATAGACCATAACAATGATCTTAGAAGCTATAAGGAAGTTATCTTGGATAGAGATTCAGGTAAACAGCTAGAAGCAATGGATTCTGAGATTCAATCTATGTATGCCAATCAAGTTTGGACATTTGTGAATCTACAAGAAGGAATAGTTTCTATTGGGTGTAAATAGATCTTTAAGAGAAAGATTGGTTAGAATGGTCAAGTAAAGACCTATAAAGTTATATTGATGGCAAAATGTTATACTAAAAAATAAAGATTGGATTATGAGGAGACATTTTCATCAGTAGTTACGATTAAGTTAATCCAGGTTATGCTAACCATCGCTACAAGCTATGATTATAAGATATAGCATATGGATGTAAAAACTGCACTTCTCAACGAGTATCTTGAGGAACATATTTACATAGAACAACTCATGAATTTTGTATCAATTGTAAATTGGAATAAGGTATACAAGTTGCATCGATCCATTTATGCATTAAAACAAGCTTTAAGGAGTTGAAGATACGGTCAAATTGTATGGATTTGTAAAAAATCTAAATGAACCATGTGTTTATAAATGGGTTAAAAATTATGCCATTATATTTCTTATATTATATGTTGATGATATCTTGTTGATAACTAATGATATCGGCATAATAACTGAGGTGAAAATTTGGTTATTTAAAAATTTATGTAGAAAAGACTTGGAAGAGGTAACCTATGTTTTTAAAGTTCATGTCTATAGAAATAAAGTAAAAAAATAACTGGATTATTTCAAAAATTGCACATAGAGAGAATGTTAAAAAAGTTCAACATAGAGAACTCTGAGAGAAGACTTCTGCCATTCATCCATGGTTTTCATCTTTCTAAAGATATGGATCCAAAAATCGATGAAGAGTAGTAGTAGATGCGTGGCATACCTTATGTTTCAACCATAGATAGTTTGATGTACATAATACTATGTACAAGACTTAATATAGCATATACTGTAAGTGTTATGAGTAGATATTAGGTTAATTTAGGGGAGAACTATTAGTTAGTTGTGAAATTGATCCCTAATACTTGAAAAGGACTAAGGATTTGATTCTGAGTTATGGATGTCAAGAGTTGAACATTCAGGAATATTCAAACTCAGATTTTTAGTCAAATGTTGATAATAGAAAGTCTATCTCAACATTTATATTTGTATGTAATGGAGGAGCTATTAGTTGGAAGAGTTCGAAACATATTATGATAGTAGACTCTGCAACAAAAGTTAAATATATTGCCGCTTTAGAAATAACAAAAGAGGTCGTATATTTTCAATGGACAATGTGGCTGACCTACTAACTGGATTCTGTGTGAATATCACATTTTAAGAGAGTTTATTGGAGTTGGAGAAATTATAATTCAAAAAGTATATTCAATGGACAATGTAGCTGACCTACTAATTAAAGCGATAACATAGAAACAGTTAGACCTATATATTGTGAAGATGGGTATGTGATACAACAACAAATATGTTTAGTAAAAATAGGAGATTGTTAAAGTATTTCTTAAAAGTTATTCGTGTTATTAGTTTCAAAGATACATTTGTCTTCTATAGACATTATATATTAATGAAAGAAAAAGTTCTTTATTTATAAATGTAGGTTATTTTTTTTATTTAATTATGTATATAAATAAAGCACATTTATAAATTATCCTAATAATTTATTTAATCATTAAATAATATTATCAAAGTCATTTCCTACAGATGCGATATTACATAGTAGGTGTACTGAATATTTTTGGATAATATCATGAGATGATATTAGTGCGAGTAATTTGATAGTCACGTTATTAGAAAATTAGTATGGATTAAATAGTTAAAAAATTATTTTGTTTGAATATGACTATATGATAATAAATAACATGGTATTGTATATAGTCAGTGATTTATTATATAAGTATACTAGTATGTGACATTGTCCTTTGACCTGAGATATCATTGTTGAATATAGTGCAGATGAACATGATGAATATAGTATATAAGTATGAGACTAGTCACTTATTGTATGATAAAATTAGTTTGATCACGTATTATTTACATTTGAAAATGTGTAATAGTCAAGACAGGATCTATTCTCTCGATGTATAGGATCAGAGTTACCGTTAGCATGGTCCAAATTTGAGTTCCCAAACGAACATCAATAAATGACTGAAAAAGTAAATTTTTGATTATAGTGATTAAATATCATGCGAAACGAAAGAGTTCGTAGTAACGAGTACAACGCATATTGATCAATAGTTCGTATTTGTATCGGTATAGGGTTTTGACAAACCATGGTTCCTTAATTGATTGGGATTAGACGATGGAAGGATTTTACCCACACGATATGTACAATTGATATAGAGATTGATGAAATTTTGCTTCATTGTGGATTAGAGACTATGACACATTACTAAATGTTAATCATAATTGTTAAATAATTGAATAGTTTGATAAACCTAAAAAGTTCAAAATAAGTTCACGGTTATTTCATAATGGACCCACACGATTACACTAATAACTAAAGGTAGTGAAAAGTATTTGGGAGAGAAAAATATTATTGGTGGAGAAGTTAGAACATTTAAGATAATGTTTAGATTCAAAGAAATATATATAATGGTTATAAATATTTATGAATTTTTTAAAGTGTTTGAAGGATTTTTCTTAAGTTTGCATTGAAATAATGTAATTTATTATAAATTATATTATTAAATTAATAATATTGATTATTTAAGAACCTAAATGTAAATGTGCAACACATGCACCAAGCATTTGGTTTGAGCGAACCCCTTACATGCGCCGTATCATCCAGTACGCGTAGGGGGTATGCGCCTTCACTAATCAGGTGCGTGAAGCTCATACGCCTGTGTTTGCTAATTTTCCTTTAAAATTTTCTATTTTTTGTGTTTTTTTTGCCACATTTTTAGAATAAAATTGCCAAAATCTTTCCTATTTCTAATTTTTTTCAACAATGTACGTATGTAACTTATAAGATCTACACATTTTATCTATTATTTTTTACAATTATTATGCAAAATATAAGCATTACTAACTAACTACAAACTAACTATTTATAAGCATTTTTAAACTCATTAATATAACAAAAATTAACAATACAAGTAAGACTAACCTCTATTATTTTTGTTATTGTTGAAATATGTCAACTTATGTGTGTATTTTTGGAAGTGAAGAAGGTGAAGACAAAAGGAAAAAAAAAAAAAAAGATGAAGAAAGGTGAGACATGCAATAAATTTATCGGGGTAAAATTATCAATGTAATTTATTTGTGAGGATGAAATTGTCAAAATGAATTATTTTGGTAAGAATTTTTTATGGTTGGTTATAAATGTAAAAAAATATTAAAATAAGATTATTTTGAGAAATTTTCCTTTCTCTTAACTTATGTATACCCAATTAGCATCTACCATTTTCTCTATCTCCATTACTTCATTTTTCTACCTTTAATACAATTTTCTTTGTTAGTTTCCATTTCATAGTGTGCTAACTCTTCCTTAGTTCCTTCTCTTTCCTATCTAGTTTTAATTACTCTAGTAACATGTCAAAGTTAAGCTTGTATATGGCTTTCATTCTCACTATATCTACCATGATATCTACTTTATCGATTGCTCCCAAAGTGGGTTTCTATCAATCAACTTGTCCGTCAGCTAAGTTATCATTAAAAAGATTGTGAATAAGGTTGTATTTAAAAATCTTGACATAGCCACTGGCCTCATCAAAATGCATTTTCATGATTGTTTCATTAGAGAATACTTATTTTATCCTATGCTCATTATGTTTAAAATTGATTCTCACAATTGAATAATACTGTGAACATATAATTGATCTAACTTAATAATGAATTAAACCTAAAAATCTAACAACCAAATTGTGCTCATAGTCTACTTTAAAAGTAAATAAGTAAACGCAACCTATGATAATCAAACAAATAATATTAATAAAAACTAGCCAAAAGTGAATGATAGGGAACTTATAGGAAAATTGGAGAATTTTATTGAGAAAATGTAGGTTTTATTCCGAATGTCAAGTTTGGTAAATTTAGAACAAGAAAGCAAGAAACCAGAGCTAAAATATCTCTAATCATCGGTCATAAATACCAAATAACAACCACAAGCAGAAGTCTAGGAGCAAAAAGCCAAAAACCAAAACCTAAAAGCAAAAACTCAAAATTAAAAAAGAAAATATTGAGAAAAATGCTTGAGAGAAACTGAGAAAGTGAGAAGTAGAAAGCCAAAACATCAAAATTTATACCCATTCCTTTTTACCCTTATTTTTTTTTATTTTTGTTATCATTTTGAGTGACCTTTCTGAGTTTCTAATCTAACCTCTAATCTTGCTTATTTCCTTTTCTGCCACCTACTCTGAGTCTTTAACTCTCTACATCTACTAAATTTGAATTAGATTTTGTGAAATGTAAGTGAAATATTATGTTTACTGATAGTGTAAGAAAGAGATAGAGAGAAATTGAAGAAAAAAAAGTGGAGAAGAAGAAAAAGACATGTCAGGTGGAAGGGAGGGTAAATAAGTTAATAAACTTTTTTTTTTTAATTTTTGACTTAGGCATGAGAGTTGACCCAAGCCCAGGCTTGGCATAGCTTGTATGGGTAGGGCCTCACGGGTATCAAAATTTTAAAGTGGACTAAGCCTGGTCCAACAAAATTATTGTGGTGGTTTAGGCCAACCTAGGCCGACTTGAATGACACATTTGACACCACTATCAAAAGGTACATTTACTAAATGATATAACTCTTGATAGATAATTCCAAAGGTGTTTTTATTGAATGAATACAATATTTGTATTTGTATCTCTTCAATCTTTATATAAAAGTATACCTTTTTTGTAGTAAAGTATAACTAGCTACTTTTTTCCCTTCTTTCATCTTCTATGAAATATTTATTTTCAATTATAAAATTACTAATTTGTATTCTCTTGGCTTTGTTGTAACATGGAGGTATATTTCTCATCTTAGCAGCAAATTGGGGATAATAATTACTTTAAGAAAAGTATAGTCCATGCCTTTAAACTTTATTCTTTTTATTTCCATCTTAAGGTAATTATTCATTATAGAGTTTCTTTGAACAAAGTCTTCATACAAAAAAAATAATTAACCAAGACATGTATAAATTAAAGCAATTTGATGGAAATAATTCTACCTATTAGAAAAAAGATAACATCACTTTTTGCCTTATTTTATTAGCTAAGTTCTACGTGCTAAATGAAAATCTTACAAAAATCCTTGAACCAAAGGAAGATGATAGTAATATGATTAATATTAACTGCATGGAACATGAAGATGATGAAGTACACTACATAGGCCATATACTGAACCACTTATTTGTTCTCTTCAAATCCATGAAGTCTCCTACAGGTATTTGAAATGAATTGGTAGCAAAAAACATTGTAGAAAGATAAGGTATTGACAAATTCCTTTTTATTAAATACTTTGAGTATAAAATGATTCAAAATAAATATGTGATGACTCAAGTTGATAAACTACAAATTATATTATGCAAATTGAAAGATATGAAATAGATGTTTTTGAACCATTACAAGTTGCTACAATTATGGCAAAACTATTAGCATCTTGGATAATTACACAAAAAATTTATTCATATTTCAAAAGATCTTTCACTATCCAGCTTCTTAACATGTATAAATTGAAGAAAAAACTCGAATTCGAAAAAGATGATATATTATGGAGCTTGGTTCAAAAGTGCATAACATTAAGAATGGCACTAAAACACTTAAAATTGATGGGTAGAAAATAAAATTTGATGATGTTAATGGTTCCTACAAGAACAACTAGGACTATAAGAATAACCAAGGATATAAGATCAAAACTTGCTATCATTGCACAAAAAAGGTTCATATAAAAAAGGATTGTAGATTTTGAAAAAGTAGAAATTTGAAAATTTTGCTAAGGCAATATGGTTGGAAAAAAGTCTATTCCAAATTTGATTGTCATGGTATCTGTTATAAAGATCAACATGAATTCTAAACTACACATGGCTAAAGTATCTATGTCAATGGCTTGATGGCTTGACTTCAGTCCTACAACACATGTTTACAATGATAAAAATCAATTCAAGGATTAAACGAATGCAACTGAGTAAGAGCAAATATCAATGGGAAATTGTGATAAAGCAAATGTTCATGACAAAGGAATAGTGAAACTACAATTCACTTTTGGAAAGAAACTCATTCTTGTTAATATTTTTCATATTTTCAATGAAAGAATAAATCTTATACCTACTAATTTACTTTGTAAGAAGGGTTTTAAAGTTGTGATTGAAGGAAAAAATTAATTTTATCCAAGAATGGTAATTTTTTGGGAAAGGTTATTCTTGTGATGATATGTTTAAGCTAAGTATTGATAATAATAATAATAATAATAATAATAATAATAATAATAATAATAATAATAATAATAATAATAATAATAATAATAATAATATGATGTTTCCATTTATATTGTTGAGTTTGCTTTTTTTATTATGGCATGAACATTTAACAAATATTAATTATGGATCTTTAAAACATATGTCAACAAATGGATAGAGAACTTGTGATAAACATAATAAAAATATACGTGAGGTATGTGTACAAGCTAAAATGACTAAGAAATCTTTTAAAAGTGTAAAAAGATCTACAAAAATATTTAAACTTATTCAATATGACATTTGTTAACTTAATGAAATAATTACTAAAGAAGAAAGTTTATATTTCATCATATTCACATGTGATAATTCTAGGTATACGCATGTTTATTTGATGAGACTAATAGCTCAAACATTTGACATGTTTAAAAGTTATAAAACTTTGGTTAAAAATCAAAAGGAGAAAAAGATTAAAACCTTGAGCAATGATAGAAGTAGATGATACTTTTCAATTGCATTTGATAATTTTTGTGACGGAAATGATATAATCCACCAATAGAATTGATTGGTAGAAATAATGAAAAAAAAGATTATTAGTTGGCATGATCAACTCTATGTCATTAAAGCCAAACTACCAAATAATTTATAGGGAAAAGCTTTTTTTACAGCTTGTTTTATAAATAACAGAGTGCTTACAAAGAAAGTAAAAGTTTCTACATATCATAGATGGAGAGAAAGGAAACCAAACATAAGTTACATTAAAGTTTTAGACTGTTTAACCTTTTTTGAGGTTTTTGAATATAAAAGAACTAAATTAGAACCAAGAGTACTTAAAAAATATATTTGTTAGCTATGTTTAGAATTTCAAAGCATAAATATTATTAGATTTTGATTCTAATAAATGTTGAGTTTAGAGTTGTTGAGTTTCTAAAGAATAAATTTTTTTATGGTGACTTTAGTAGCTCAATTACAAAAAGTGATAGTCTTAAAGACATGAAAAATGGTTCCAATTTTGAAATTTCTTAAGATGTTAGTATTCGTAATAATTGTAATAATCAAATAGTGAATGATAAAAAGAAAAATTAATGAAACCTTTAGTGAGATTAAGAGAAGTCGAAAAACCAAAAGGTCAAAAAAATTAGATCTTAATGTTACATCTATGATGCTATCGTTTTTCTAGTTGAAGGAAATAAAGATAAATTATTTTGTAAAATTTCTTTTATGTTTCACATAGAGGAACATCCCAAAACATTTAGTGAAGTAATAAGTTTTAGAGATGATATATTTTGGAAGAAAGCAATTAATAATGATATGGATTCACTCATATAAAATAATATCTAAAAATTGGTAGATTTACCTCCTAGTTTTAAATTTATTGATTTAAAGTGGGTATTTAGAGGAAAATATAACATTAAAGAATCAAATCAAACCTTAAAGTTAGGCTGATAGCTAAGAGTTTAAATAAAAGAAAAAAATTCATTTCTTTGATACTTATGCACCAATAGCAAAAGTTACTTCTATTCAAATCTTAATTACTTTAGCATCTACAGCCAATTTTTTTGTACATTAAATGGATATTAAAACAACATTCTTGAATGGAAATTTGGATGAGAAAGTTTGTATGGACAACTGGAAGATTTTATGCTGCCGAAAAATGAAAAACAAAGGTTTGCAATTAAAGATGAAATCTTTGTATGGTTTAAAATATGCACCAAAATAGTATAATAAAAAATTTGATTACATTATACAATCACATGGACTCAAGCATAAAAATGCAAATAAGTTTGTCAATTATAAATTCACAAGCGATTATGTACTATTATAAGCCTTTATATGGATGACATACTTATTATTAGTACCAACATGAAATGTAACACAAAAACCAAAAAGTGTTTAAATTCTTAATTTTAAATGAAATATTTGGGAGAATTTTGACATATCTTAGGTATTAAAGTTAAAAAACATAATGAAGGTTTTATATTAAGCCAAACACATTACATTCAAAAGGTAATTAATAAATTTAATCAATTAATTATAAAAAAGTTAATACCCTTGTTGATGTTTCAATAAAATAACTAAAAAAGAAGGAAGAACAGTGGCTCAGTTATAATATGCCAGTGCTATTAGAAGTCTAATGTATGTGATAAATTACACTAGGCCTGATATTGCATTTTCAGTATGTAAATTATTATACCCAAAAACCTAGTGTTAACTAATGGAAGGTAATTAGAAGAGTTCTTGAATACTTAAAGAAAAACAAAAGGCTTAGGTTTTTTTTACAATAACTTTCGAGTGATACTTGAAATATATTATGATGTTAGCTGCAAAACTAGTAATGGTGATAATAAATAAATTCACTTCTTGATGGGTATTTACATTAGGTGGTGGAACGATATCATGGATTTAAAGAAACAAACTTATGCCACTTGTTCCACTATGGAATTGCATTTTATTGTTTTAGCAACTATAGAAAAAGAGGCAAAATGGTTGAAAAGCATGTTATCAGTATTAAGTTGTGGCCATAACCAATGCTAGTGATTTCTTTAAATTGTGATAGTTAAGCTAAAATATCTAAGACTTTTAACAAGATATACAATTGTAAACCTAAACGAATTAAAACTTTGGTAGCTGCATGTGAAGAGGCAACATGTTTGAAAAACATGTTACTAGATATTAAGTTATGATCATGACTAATGTCTGTGATCTCTTTAAATTATATAGTGAAGCTACAATATCTAAGGTTTTTAATAAGATATACAATGGTAAATCTAGATATATTAATTTGTGTCGTAAATATATTAGACAACTAATTTATGAAGAGTAATTATAGTTGTTTATGTAAGATCAAATAATGATCTAAGTAACCCATTTACAAAAGCATTTTCAAGAGATATGGTTAACATTACAGCTATTAGAATGGTTCTCAGGATGATCTGATAAATTACTAATGGTTGGAATTACCCAACCTTCATTTTGTCAAAAACATTCTTAAGGGTTAAGGGGCGGCAACAAATTAATAGTTGTTTATACTACCATTGAAAATTTTAGTCTTTTATAATACTAAAGGTGAATATTAAACATTCTTAATGGAGTTAATTGTTTGAAAATAAATAATGTGTTTGAACTAAAAAAAATTAGAACTTCATCTATGTGAATATTTGAAGTGGTGTCATTTCTAACAAAAGTGAGTATAACTTTTGTAAATGTTCATGAATTCAAGATAGAGCATAGAGCACAAGGTTTCAAGATATAATATAAGTCTTTAGTAGTGTTGATTTTTTGTGAATTCCTAAGGAAAAAAAAAACATAGATTCATGTGCATAGCAATTTCGATATTAGCAATAATTAAATCATGGTTCAAAGTTCAAGTTACTATTGATTTCGTAAATACTTTAAATTTTTTATACCAATAAAAGATTTGACTCAAAAGAGACCTTTTTGATGCATAATTTAATATATTATAATCTAAATGGGGAATTATTATTGTAGCTTGCAATTTTGCAATATTGTCACACGATGATGGTTAATAAAAAAGAATTTAAAAATTAGAGGGAAAGTATAGTTTTGGTATGACATGGGTACTTGGGATACTTAGTGTAAGTGGTGCATATGCATGTTTAATTGTAATTTAAACTAGTATATTTATGAATTAATGTCTTTTGGTATTTAAACTATGCCTTTATGAATTGATATAAGTTTTAGTTTTTAATTTAAAAGGTACGTTTACTGAACATATAACTTCTGATATTTAATTTAATTGATGTCCTTATTGAATTGATACAACATTTGAGTTTGTATCTCTTCTTTATTTATATAAAGACATACCTCCTTTGTAGTAAATGTAATTCTTTATTTTTTTTTTCTTTTATCATTTTCTCTCAAATTCTTATTTGAAATCATAGAATTATTGGTTTATGATTTCTTCACTTTCTTGCGTCTAAAGGTATATTATCGTAATCTAGCAACAAATTGGGGACAATAATTACTTTAAGGAAAGTGCCTCAAAGATCTGTTGTTTTTGTTTCCATGTACCATTTGTATTTTCTAACATACAAACAACGGCAAAAAATCCTTGGCTGCCAAACAAGATTCCTATCTTCGTGTAAGGCTTTCTTAGCTTCTTGCAAAATATTAATTGTTGTGAGAACATGCAATTCATAATATATAAGAATTAAGATAATTCGAAGTGGTTGTTAAAGAAGAGAAAAATTAAGTCTAACATGATTGATCAGGGCCCTTCAAATTAGCCAAGAAATAAGTGCTGCCTGGAATCTTGTATTATAGAAATTAAGGTCTATTAAGTAAACTGATTAAACCTAAAACCTCATTATAGGAGCAAAGCAAGGCAAGTCATTTTTGGCTACTATACAAGACTCTTTCTCTTTCATATCATTAAGCTATTCTTCCTCTGAAATTCGCACTATTGTTGGATGACAATATATTTATTTATCCAAGTGATCTCCATTTATATATTTAATAGAGTAAAGAATAATTCGGATGCGTGGATAATGGACAAGTGTTGATTTGGTTGATATTCATTTTCTGTTATTTGCGACTCTCAACTCAACCATACCAAATTGGAATATGTTCTTTTAAGTTTTGAAAGACTTTCATCAAGGACCCGAATATGAAATGTGGTTGCCTCATGTTCATAGTTGAGGATAAAAACAGTAGAATTTCAACTTAGGAAGAAATTAATGTATATATATAAGTAGTCAACTCTCTTATTAGATAATCAGAAAATACAATTTCTGATCAATAAAATATATATATATATATTTCATGTCATGACCTCTAACTTCTCCAGTTGTCTGTGACAGCCAAGATTCCCAATGCTCATACAAAATGTAACTAAATTAACATCAGGGATATACATTCGGTCAACAATAAGATTTAGGTTTGGTTTGAAATTTCTAGTGTGTTTAGCTAATACCAATATTTTTCAGAGAGAAATACTCATTCTTTTACTTATATGACATTTTATGACTTTGTCCTATAACAATTGTATAAATAATTTGAATAAATTAGAGTACCTCAATCTCAAATATAAATATAAGCAATGATGCAAGCTATTCAAACAAAACTTAATAGCATTGCTAAATTTAAACAGAGAAATGCTTTTACTTTACAACTATTATGGGATATATACAATGGTTGTGCATGCCCTAAAATATATTAGATTATGAAGGTTTAGAGCAATATTTATCTAGGTCCAATGCTTAGAAAATAATTTGGTTAGATCTATCAAGTCGTATTAAAGAGCATGAAACTTACAACTTATGCACAAAACACCCACCATTATTAGAGGTTATATTGTTGGTTACTGGATAACTTGTAAGTTGAACAAGGAAGCTGCTTTACAACAAGTCAACCATAATTTGCCATGGTTGTGACACTCAGATATAAATAAACCTTAATTTTTATTATCTCTTATTTTTGAAAATATTTTATGAAGTTATTGGAAGGAAACCGAGTGAAAATTGATTGAATAGGTTATTTTGTCAGGTAGGGGTAAAATAGTCTTTTCACTCAAAATTGAGGCCAAAGTGAGTTTTGATCGCATAAAAAGTCTTAGAATTTCATAAATATTATGTTGGTATATTTAATTTCAATTCAAGACGCAGTTGGTATATTTTTGGGAAGTCGAAAATAAAAAGGATAAAATCGTCATTTGATAAAGTTTTGATTGATCAAGCTAGATGTCAAGAATATAAATTAGTATGATAGAGTGTGTTAGAAGGAAAGATAGATTTTATAAGCAAAAGAATGCCAAAATTTCTATTTTGGACAAAAAGGGACAATTTTGCTAAAAAATGCAAAATAGTCATTACGTCAAGAGTCGGAAGGACTCTGCCAGATTTTGATCACCCAGAACTCTTGTAAATGTTGTAAATAAGATATCAAAAAAGTAGAATTGAATTAGGATGTAAATTTTTCTATAAAGGATGAAAAAAGACCAAAGTGATCAATTTTCTTTATTAGGGGTAAAATGGTCTTTTCACAAGAAATTAGAAAAAAAAAGTGGTAATTAAAATTGATGGACTAAAGTGAAAGTATATAAAAATGGCTTGGGTAGTCTCATAATTTTCTTGGGAGTTAAATGCAAGCTTTGAAATATTTTTGGGCAATAGTATAATTTTCAAAAATATGGATTTGGATAAGATGGGTTGACTTTTCAAAATTGAAACAAAATTCACTTTTTCTTCTTCCTTGCCGTGAGGTGCTTCTCCCTTTCTTTTTCAATTTTTTGGATAAAAATCAAACAAAATCTTTTAATCCGCCAGATTAAACGCGTTACCGCATAAGGAAAAATTGTTCTACGCGTTGAGAGCTTTAATCTGACGGTAAAAGTTCTTGATTTCACTAAGTTTCAATTTATGGATTTGTTGAAAAGTGATTTTTAAAAGTGGTTTATGATTTTTATTGGTGATTTAGGTGATTTTGCAGTATTGAGAGGTTTAATCAAGCAATTAGCATATTTTAAAGGTAAGAAAATGTAAATTTCTTTTATGAAATTTGTGATTGGTGGTTGATTTGTATAAGAATGAATTTAGGGATGGTGTTTAGATGAAATTGGGTATAGAATAATGTATAAAATGGAAGAAAATTTGAAAGAGAGGCAAAATGGTAAATTTGGAGTACTATTTATCAAGCCTCTAAATGATATATTTTAACATGTTATGGCATGTTTGAATGTGTATAGGTATGTTAGGGAGCAAATGAAATTAGTAGGAATTGATTTGAGTGGACAAAATGAGGAAAAAATTTAAAGGAAGGGTAAAATGGTAACTTTGGTTATTATTATGGATATTTAGAAATATTTTGATGTGTTATGTAGGTATAATACTTTATATGGTTGTTGGAATGCATAAATGAATTATTATTATGGTCGTGTGATAGGAGCGTAGTTAATAGAATTTAGAATAGATTGTAATATTCAGGACGCTGCACGTTGGTTGTCATAATAATTATAGTAGTTATAATTATTATATAAATTTTTTTATTAGTAAATGATGCATTGATGTGGTTATCCATTAATATTGGATAGTATACAATATATTTATCGTGATAGTAGAAATTATAATTGTGATGAATAAATGCCAGTAAATTTGGTAGATTGGATATTTGCGAGTGTATGTGATTATAGAAGTATTATGAATTGTTGGTGAGGTATCACTATCCGCAAGTGCATTATACATTCATTATGTGAACGAATTTCATATGCGCATAAAATCGATATGTGAATGTTATTTATCATTTCTGTGTATAAAGGTGCGCATATATGGTATTTATTGTGCATGGTTTGAGTGTACAATAGTTTTCAAAAAAAATGAATGCATGGTTTTAGGCCATGTGGTATTAATTGTGTGACTACATTACTTATGGATCCGAATATTCAGATACCCTTCACACCCACTGGCTTGATTATAAACAGATTATATGATCGATCATATATAAAATATATGCTCAGCCCGATAGACGAGTGGTGTGAATGGATGAGGGTTGGGCGAATTTACTTTGTGGCCACGATCCATAACTGTATTAGCACGACCGGTCATATATTTGTCGATAATTTGTTAAAAATGTCATGTGGTTTTTATTTCGAAATGCATGTAGATTTATTTATATTCTATATAATAACTATAAGCATTATGTGGATAGTGATACAGAGTTTATAGTCGGAGTGTATTTATCTCGTTAGATTATGTTAAGGCGATATGAGTTTAATAACTTCTACGTCATCAGTATTGTATAGTATATATGGTAGGGAAACAAATTCTGTACTAGAATATTATGTTTCCTTACTGAGCTGTTTCGCTCACCCTTTGTGGATTGTGATTTTTACAGGTAATGTGACGCCGCGGGATATGGATGCGAACTCTTCGAGGCGTTAACAGGGCTAGTATTTTGATGATGGGGGTATTTTTTGGTGTTAATGCATAATATGCATATGTATCTATATGTATATGTATATATATATATATATATATATATACGTTGGTACAGTAAACTTGTATTTTTGGGTTACATACTATGGATTATGTGTGTAACCAGAATATTATACATATCCAACTTTCGCATATATATATATATATGTATTAATTATTTTGACTATAAATACATTTCTTGACTTAAATTAAATTTAGGGTGTTTTCTAATACTGGACCCGTGATATATATATATATATTTATGTAAAAAAAAAAAAAAAAATTCAGATTATATCTTATGTGGTTGATTTTAAATAGAAGGGTGTTACAATGGTCAAGCTAAAAACAAATATTTGAAGAAACTTGTTCAAATTGATTGTCTATATATTCTTTCCCTTTATCAGTTGACTATTTATACATACATACATTGTCATATTATCCAAATTAGGAAATAATTACCCAGAAAATATATTGAATGAACGTGTAATTTGATGACTAAAGTTTTGGGGAATAATTCTGAACTGATTAATGGAGATAAAAACTCTATCAAGATATATGAAATCCTTTTTCATATTACCCTTTTTGATTCTCCACATCATCTGTCCGTTCATTGTTATTATCATCCAATGTGATTAAAGTCAATGCCCTTGCCACTAAAAAAGAATAACAAATTCTTTTGGGATTTTATTTTTTATCCATAGCCTAATGTCCCTTTTTCATTTAAGGATGGTAATTTGACAGATAAATAATTTATCAATATATTTATACATAAAATAAACAAAATATAATAAAAATAATCTTTTAATGTCTAAATAATAAATAATTGACAATATAAATAATCAAATAATTTATTATTAATGTATTTAAACATAAATTATTAAACAATAATGATTTATTCACTGTTATATCTTTAAGCTCCAACGATTTTATTAATTTAATAATCAAATTTTATTTTTAAGAACCAATAATGAATTAAGAGTTTAATATAATCATCAAATAAATTATGTACCTAAAATTTTTAAAATTTTTAAAGTACTTTACTAAAAATTAAATTTTTAAATAAATTGTAGTAATAACATAGTAAAACATTAAATTGATTCTCATAATTTTTTATCAGTTTTTTTAAAAATTATTTTATTATGCTTAAAAATGAAAAAAAAAAAACTACTTAAAATTTATGAATATTTATACAAATTCAATAAGAATTAACTATATTCATTTTAGTGGGTTTGATAGTAAAATGTCAAACTTGCAACATATTTAAGAATTTGGTCTAAAATTTTTGTAGGATACCAATTTCTAATTGGAACCACTCATTTTTGTATTTATATTTGCATTTAGTGAATTCATTTCCAAACCAGTTTTGAATCCAAATCAACAACAAAAACACGACATCCCAATCTCAAAAATACCCTTAATTACCCTTAATTATGTGATAAAATTTCAGTTATGTTCAAAGCAATTTGCTAGCATGCCTGCCAAGGTTCTTTTTCGCTTTTCCATTCACCCTTTTTAAAAGCTTGCTGTTTTGTCTAACGCTTACATATAAACCGAGGCATCAAAGTAGCCAAGATATAAATAAATGCTAACTTTTCTATGAAATATATCGCGGATGTTATAAACTTCTGATACATTACCATTTTTGAAAGCATTTCCTTTAATTTGTTAATGAAATCAATAGCATCTTTATCACTAAAACAAAAGCTTATTATTAGTTAACTAAATTGTACATGACACCTGTAACTAACAAAATCTTAGCTGTCTCTCCTTCTCTGTTTCTCTCTATCACACGCACATATGAATACATAAAGGTATACGGTTATTGGAAAATGCCTGGCTGATAAGCAAGTTGAGGCATTCTGAGTTAAGGCCTTCGTGTACTTTCCTTCTTTGTAAAAATTCTGATAACTCCAGCCTACTGCGTATGTACACTCGAGTTCCTGAAATTTTCAACTAAAGAGCATTATTCCACTTTGGTAAGCTTAGTGATATTGAGAGGAGCACAAAAATATAAGGAAAAAGTGTAATAAATAAGGCATGTTGACGTCAACATTATCATTTTCCGATCTGCACCCGATCTGTATGATGCTTTTCAAAGGCTATAAATAGAGACATTTTGTAACAAAGCAATAGCATCTAATCAAAGAAAAAATGTTTGAGAGGAAGAGTAGCCTAACATGAAGATAAAGAGTCTTGTTTGGTAGCCAAGAATGACTTGCCTTGCTTCTGCAATGAGG
>CP135537.1:3863811-3879424 GCA_032402905.1 Khaya senegalensis
CCAAACCCATCGGAACGTTAATCGGCTTTAATTGGTTCAATTCGAAAACTTGATTGTCAACAATCACCCATACCACCATCTCTCTTACCTCAGTCTTCGTCAGAAAGGCTGACCAAAATCAAAATGTCTCCACAAAATTGATCCTCTCAGTCTCGGAGTTCGCGGGAGAAGGAAATGAGAGAAAGAACAGAAGAAGTGAAATGCTTGGGCGGACCGACCGAGGTAACAGAAAGGGAATGCAGCGTTTTTTTTTTTTTTTAAAGAGTAAACATCACAGGTCCGACGGATGCAAATAAATATCATAATTCTTAATGTTATGTACGTCGGTACCTACATAATTAATATTATTAATTTGATCATAATTAATATTATATATTATATATATATTTTAATATAAATATTATTTTAACAGTATTAATTTTATTATTAATAATTTTTTTTTTTCAGATACTTTTTACTATTTTTGATTATTGATATGACTAAGTAAATTTATTATAAATAGTCGTGAACTTTTTTTAAATTTTTTAAATTTATCGAATTATTCAATTGTTCAACAACTATAGTTAACATCTAATAACATGTTATGGTCTCTAATTTATAATAAAGTTATACTACATAAATCCTTATCTAAATCATATATATCATATGGATAAAGTGCTTATTTCGTCTAATCCTTTTCAATTAAAAGTTTATGGTACGCTAAAATTTTATACCAATATAAATATAAACCATTAATTAATACGTGTTAAACTCTTCACTACATACTCATTTATATGACATTTAATCACTATGACTAAAGATTTATTTTTTTTAATTATTTATTGATATTTATCTAGAAATTCGAATTCGGATCAAGTCAGTAGTAACTTTAATTCTATACATTGAACCAACAGATTTCGTCTTAACTATCACACGTTTCTAAATATAAATAACACACGATCACACTGACTTTATCATACATGGAAACGCATGCCCAGCTGTGACCAAATGCATGCGATCATGATTTATTAAATATTATTATTAATGTTGACTATAATAAAATAATATGGTAAATTTAACAAATAAATAATTACATTGTTTACCTTTTTTAATTTAATCTATAAATCAATTATGTAAAAATATATAGCAAGTTATATTAAACTTTTTTTTTCCTATAGTTTATTACATATTATTATTGATATTGATTAAATTAAATGTTAATCTTTACTAATTATAATCAAATAATGTGGTTAATTCCACAAATAAATAATTTACATTATTTACCATTTATTGGTTACTTAATATGTTTTTACTATTATTACAATTTAATAATAATATTAGTAATATTATGAATAAAATAATATAATCACTAAATGTAGTCAAATAATTTACATAACCAATATTATTTAACATGTTGTAAATCAATAAACTAATTAATATCAATATTTAATATACATACATATACCTGCCAGCAATAAATCATTTACATTACAAAAAATTTGACAGAATTTCCCCTTATAAATTAGTCCCACACGTTGATGCCATACATTCTTGCATAAAAGCACACTTTAAACCATTTAGGTAGATAAATTTGAATTTCAAAAATTCATTCCATAAATTCCAATTACCATAACAACACATACGTAGATACAATATAACAATATCAAGCATCACAAAGTAAGTTGTTTAATAATACATATTTAATTATAAGGCTACAAAATAATAATTAATCATATGCTTTATGAAGTTACGATATATTGTATAATTGTGCTTGTGTTATTTATAGTGTGAACATATTTGAATTACTTCTATTCTCTTATGGAAGGGATGTGTTGGTTTTTCAATCGATCAGTTGGAACATGAACTAATGGTAGAAGTATAATGGTGGAACTCATCTCTCCTAGTACCACTTAAAAAGTTGAGTCTCTAACAAGATAAATTTCTTTTGTATATGCTATTACGATGTGCTATTCTTATAGTGCTTTGAGTAATTTTTTCCATATTGCTCTTGAACATATTTAATTACAGCGAGTATATGAACACATGGCAATTACTATAATACTCTGAAAAATATCAAATAAATATGTAAATATCACAAAATAAATGAATATTTATCAGTATTTGATATGGATTAAATAGTAAGAAAATTTAGATAAAATTGTATGATCTTTGAATATTTATGATTCAAGTATAATTTCAAAAAGGTTTATGGTCATTTTATAATTTTTAAAAAATTTTCCTATAAATATCTTAACATTTTCAGTAGTTTTAGATCAGTTATATCTTTTTCTCTCTTTTTATTTTTCGGTTAACTCTCTAATGAATCCCTTCCCGATCTCCGATCAATACTATTTTTGGACCACACACTTTCCTTGATGTTACTATTGCATCACTATAAATGTCACCTTAATCCAACTTCTGATGAGCTGGCAAATCTTGTTTAAAGTTTCAAAAATTTTTTAACTCAACTTTTCAACTAATTCTGATCTCCTATTAAAAAATCAAGTATACTAGTAAACTCACCTCTATGAGTAAAACAAAATAAAATTGAATCAGAGAATTGAATCAATCGAATCGGTGTGAGTATACAATACTAAATCGTGCTTTAAAATTAAATAAATCAAGTGCAGAAATTATGAATAACTAATCTTTTACCATTATTTTTTTTTGACATTCCTATATGCTACCAAAGCCTTCTCAATTCTCTAAATCCTCTTAAAATGGTATTTAATAAGAATTTCGAGTTTAGGAACTTTAACAAAATAAAACACCTTTCAATTTATAAAATTATTTCTATCAAATAAAATCTTACACTTAATGGAGATATTATGGCCACTCAATACTGTATTTACAAATTTTGAATTTGAATTTTAAAGTTACAAGAACATAATAGAGAATTAAAAGTCGTAATTTAAATATTACAAATTCAAATTTAATAAATTTATAACTTACATTCTCTTACTTGACCTGCAAATTTTAAATTTTCATATACAACAAATAATATATATAAATCATGGCAATATATTATCAAAATTAATAACTTTTTTTTTCCATATATTACAGATGTATTATACTTTTTACTGCAGCTTAATGTGATAATTATTTTTAATGAATAAACTCTATATTTATTCTTGATCCAAAATAATGACCTTAATTTAATAAATAAATCTCATGTTTATTTTAGATCCAGTACAAATATATTTTCTTTGAAATAAATGAGTATACTTTATTAGAAAATAAGTAATTAAAATTTCATTAATAACAATAAATTTACATATTAGAACCAAGTCCTATATGAACTACAAAAATCCTTAAATTTTGATGGTAGCATATTTTTTATTAAAAGATTTGCAATTATCAATTTAATGTTGACATGTTCAATAACCACTTTATTTTCTTTAATACGTTCCTCAGTAGCTAAGTACTTAATGTCGATATTTTTTATTTTGACTCTCATTTTTATTATTCTTAACCAATAATACAACAGCTAAATTATCACAATATATCCTTAATAGTTTAAAAATTAAATCCATAAGTTTGAGCCTAGATATAAAACTCTTTAACCATATTTCATGAGTAGTAGTTTTAAAACACGAAACAAACTCAGCCTCTATAGTGGAAGTAGCAATTAGTGATTACTTAGTAATTCTCTAAGATACAACTCTATTAGTTGACATAAAAATATATTTAAATGTTAATTTTTTAAAATCATCATAGCTAGCGAAGTCAGAATTTGGGTAGCCAACTATATTTAAATTGTCAGTCAATTTATATATAAGCATATAATCTTTGACCTTTAAAAATAGCTTAAAATTTTCTTTGTAACTTTTTAGTGGTTTATTCTTGGATTACTTTGATATCGTCTTAATATTTCAACTACAAAAATTATGTAAAGTCTTATTCAAATGCTTACAATAATTGAAGCATATAAAATGTTGTTTATTTGTTCTTTTTTAAGATTATTTTTAAGGTATTAGTTCAAATTGAACTTATCTTTCTTAACAGTTGATGCTATACTTAGAGAACAATTTTTTATCTGATATCTTTTTATAACTTTCTTTACATAGGTTTCCTTATATAGACTTAAAATACTCTAATATCTATCTCCATGTATCTTAATACTAATGATATAAGATGTTTTACCTATATCTTTTATATCAAAATTTTTAGAAATGAATTATTTTACCTTATATAGAAATCTTTTATTATTAGTTGTAAGTAGTATATTATTCACATATAGAATAAGAAAATAAATTTTATTTTTACTAATGTTTTGGTATATACATTGATCCATGATATTTTATTAAAAACTAAATGAAGAAAAAAACTTCATGGAATTTTAAATACCATTGTTGGAAGGTTTATTTTAATTCATATATAAATTTCTTAAGTTTACAAATCAAATACTCACCATTATTGGATGAGAATTCTTTAGGTTATTTTATATAAACAACTTCTTCCAATTTCCATTAAAGAGTATTATTTTCACATTCATTTGATGTAACTCTAGATCAACATGAACTATTAATACCATAATCACATAGAAAGAATCCTTTTTAAACACAAAATAAAATGTTTATGTGTAATTGATTCATTCTTTTTGAGTGAATCTTTTAGTAACAAGTCTAGTTTTATTTCTTTTAATGTTGCCTATGGGTTTACATTTACATCTTATGAGTTTAAACACTTTAGACAACTCAACAAGATCTCAAACTCTATTTGTTGACATAAAATTCATTTCATTTTTTATGGCATTATATTATAAGTTAGATTGCTAATAACTTATGACTTATAAAAACGTTTCTAGATTATTTATAACTCCAATATTGTAGTCTAACTCTTATAAATATAAAATATAATCACTAAAAATTAATGATTTTTTTACCCTAATAAATTTTTTTAATGTTGTTTCAATATTTTTTTTAAGAAATATGTTGTACAACTGATTATTCAACAATATGATTTACTAAAATATCACTAGTTTGTGAAATTTGATTATCATTTAATTGAATATCAATTATTATTCTATCAACATCCATTTGTACTAAAGAGATATTATTGATGACAATCATTTCAATACTTAAAGTGAACGATTATAAATGATCATTTTTAGAAACTGCATTCTGGGATTGATTCGTTTCATTGATTAAGTCATTCTTAAGAATCTTAGTATTTTTTTTATTTCACAAATTTAATGTGATACGATGGACAATAAAATCTATGTCCTTTATACCTTTTTGAATATGCAATAAAATATCCACTAATGGTCCTGAGATCAAATTTATTTTCTTGCGGATTGTAAACTCTTACTTCAGAAGGACAATCTTAAATGTGTCTATGTTATAAACTTAATTTTTAACATTTTCATAATTTAAGAAGCGATTTAGAAATAGCCTTAGTAAAAACCCGATTTAATATGTATATAGTTGTCTTGAGAGTTTTTGTCCACAAAATTTAGAAAGTTTGAAGTTATTAAGTATATTCTGTACAATGTCCAATAATATTTGATTTTTTTTTTTTTTTTGCTATACTATTCTAACTTGAAGAATTAGACATAGTGTATTGGACAATAATATTATGCTCTTGAAGAAACTTTATAATTAGTCAAAGTGCTTGTCCATCCTCTGTGTGTCTATTATAGTATTTACCACTTTTATTAGATTTTACGATCTTTATTTACTTACTGCATTATTTCTCTACTTCGATTTTGAATATTTTAAAAATATATAATACTTCATCCTTAGTATTCAGTAAGTAAGGATACATAAATCATGACTAATCATTAATAAAAGTAATGAAATACTTATGACTATATAAATTTATACTAGAACTACAAATGTCTGTATGTATAATTTTTAGTAAGTTTAAGCTCTTTTTGGCATCTTTTTTTTACTTACTCGTCTATTTACCCTTTATATAACTTATACAAGTTTTAAAATTTATAAAATCTGAAATATTAAGTATTTTATTATTTACTAACATTTTAATTATTTTTGTGGAGATATGTTCTAATATCTGATACTACAATATAAATAAATTTTCATTCATAACACTTTTTTTTTATACCAATATAAGTATGTATTGCATTTTAACAAGTATCGTTTTTTAAATTAATATGAAAAAGACTATTAAATAATGTACCATTTTCAATAAAATTATATTTGTAAAAAATTTTTATAAAAGAATATGAAAATTTGAAGAAATTTTTATAGGATATAAATTTAGAAATAGAAATTAAATTTTTAGAAAAAACTAAGAATATAAAATACCTTTTTCAAATTTATTATAAAATTACTATTGAGAACTAAATTGTATCTTCTAATAACCTCACAGTAAAACTTATTTTATTTTTATAATAGATAAAATACATAACTTCCACTTATTTTCTTAGGTTTTGTAAGCCCTACAAAACGTTCATAATGTGGATTGTAGAACTATAGTTAATTTACCATGTGTTATAAAAAATTTTAGTTATATTAAATTCATAACTTACAATAGAACAGAAAATACATTTCTTAATAAAGCATTACTAATATCTAATATAATTCTTCTTCATACATCCCTTTTTCTCATAAAAAAAAAATATTTGGATGCTTTCTTTATTTTAGTCTGGATAGGTATTTTGCCTTTTCCCTTCTTCTTAATCTTTCTCTTTGTTGTCAAATGTGTATTTTAAAGATTCGCTCTCATATTTGCGATCAACCTCTTTTATTTTTAAAGATACAAGGTCATTAATTTATTAATAGACTATTTATTTTTATGTGTGTTACAAGAAATTTTGATATGGTCCATATAGTTGTAGAAATGAATTCGAAATATAATGCATATGGAAATGTTCAAACACCATTACGTTTAATATTTTTAGTTGAGTTGCAATATCTCTTATCTTCATCATGTGCTCTCATACATTAATGATAGTGGTAGTTTTCATAGAAGAGAATTTTATAATTAGAGTATTGGTTGGGGCTTTATCTGATGACTTAAGTTGTTCATTAATAGCTTTTATCAAAGCACGTATATCATTATACTGAACGACTAAACTATGTATGCTAGTAAAAATTTTGGTCTTTATAAACATTATACTGGGGCGGTTAGATTGCTCTCAACATTTATAAAATTTAATTTATGCAGAAGTGTTAGTATCAGTAATAGATGATGGTTCGTCTTTTTGTATAATATAATCTATATATTGTCATCCTATATATAACAATACTTTCTCTTTTCATATCTTATAATTTATCTCCTACTAATTCAAGAATATCTAAGTTGATATAAGATATATTAGGTTGTAATGCTATAAAAAAAAATATATATTTATGATGAATGTTATTAAGATTTAAACATTATTATCTTTTATCAATATAAAATATAAATAAAATATGAATCACATGACATAAAATACTATCTACAGGTTGTAACACCCCTTATATTTAAAATCAACCACACAAGATACAATTTAAATTTTTTTTTTAAAAAACATAAAGATATATATATATATATCTACACATAACCATTAATTAAAACATAATCCATTTTAAATAAAACATTCGGCAATATTGATAGTGTGTGTGCTAGAAGTTATGCATTGATATAATGAATAACCCAACGGTATACCGATGTAGTATGCCCTTACACACACGCATATACTTATATCTAATTATGTATTCACATATTACCTAAGTATGCTACTAATTATACTCATACCATTATTTTCACCCAATGCACATATTGAGTACTGTCCTTAGTACTGATGCATGCACATGCAACCACCTTTAGGATGTAATATGCCATGTGGTAGTACACACCCTATTTAAAAATAATAATCATATAAATATATATATATATATATCATGGGTCAAGTATTAGAAAATAATTTAAATTTAATTTAAGTTAAGGAATATATTTATAGCCAAAATAATTGATATATATATATATATATATACAGAACCTGAATATGTATAATGCCTTGGTTACACACATAGTCCATAGTATGTAACCCAAAAAATACAAGTTCACTGTACTAATATATATATATATATGTATACACACACACACACACACACACACACATATGCACAATTATGCATTAACACCAAATATACCCTCATCATCAAGATACTAGCCTTGTTGATGCCTCGAAGAGTTCACATCCATATCCCGCGGTACCACATTACCTATAAATATCTTTATCCACAAAGGGTGAGCAAAACAACTCAGTAAGAAAACATAATATTCTAGTACAGAATTTGTTTCCCTACCATATATGTTATATGATATTGATGACATAAAGGTTATTAAACTTATATCGTCTTAACATAATCTAACAAAATAAATACACTCCGATCATACACTCTGTATCACTATCCACATAATGCTAACATAGTTATGGATTATTATATCACAGAATTTGTTTCCCTACCATATATGTTAACACAGTTATTGTATAAAATGCAAATAAGTCTACATACATTTCAAAATCAATATCACATGATATTTTTAACAAATTACCAATAAATATACGACTGATCATGCTAACACAGTTATAAATCGTGGCCACAAAGTAAATCTACCTAACCCTCATCCATTCACACTACTCGTCTATCGGGCTGAGCGTATATTTTACATATGATCGATCATATAACCTAACTATAACCAAGCCAACGGATGTAAAGGGTATTTGAATATTCGGATCCATAACTAATGTAATCATATAATTAATACCACATGACCTAAAGCCATGCATTTATTTTTTGAAAACTATTGTACATTCAAACAATGCACAATGAATACCACAAATTCACACCTATACACACAGAAATGATAAATAACATCTACATCTCGATTTTCATGCGCATATGAAATTCGTTCACATAATGAATGCATAATGCACTATTAAGCATATATTTAAACTAAAATCATAATAAATAAATAAAAATAGATTTTAGACTAACATGTAAAGTATGATTTAATATTGTCAAAACATTAAAAAATAAAATAAAATTCATAAAATTGTCAAATAACATATTAGGTAGCAACAAAATAATTAGCCCAATGCTTAAGAAATCAATCTCTTAACATAAAGTCATGAGTTCAATTATTGGCATGTAAAATTTTCATGCAATTAATTTCAAAATTGAAAATGGTTAAAGAAAAATAAATGAGCCTTTATTACATAAAAGCGATGTGTGGCTTAGTAGTTGGTATTGAATAATGAAGATTAAGGTTTTGGTTCGAATCCCAACCTTAGTAAGGGTCTTCTTCAATCTCTAACCATATCAACCTAACCTGAATGTAGACATATGGACTCAAAAACATATTCAACTATTTTTCTAACCATTTTTGATACTGTTTTCAATATGTTTTACGTCCAAAATTTTATAAATTCAATACTAAAATAATTTACAACATGTGTTTACACTAAAAACATAAAAATTTAGATTGCATGAAAAATAAAATTAGCTTAATAAATATATAACTATCATTTTATATTTTCTTCAAAAACACTTAAGAAATTAAGTAAGGTAGATATTATTAATATGCTTTGATACCAAATGTGAGCATACAATATTAAATTATACATTAAAATTAAAGAAATCAAGTACAAAAATTATGGATAACCAACTTTTTACTATTACTTTTGTTGATATTTCTAAATGTTATTAAAACCTTTTAAACTCTCTAAATTCTCTCAAGATGGTATTTAACAAGAATTTTAAATTTATCGACTTTAACAAAACAAAACACTTCTTAATTTATAAAATTTTTTTCATCAAAGAAATTTTATATTTAATGGAAGTATTATAGCCATTTAATGCTGTAATTATAAGTTTTGAATTTAAATTTTAAACTTAAAAGAATATAATAAAGAATTAAGGGCCATAATTTAAATATTACAAATTTAAACTTAATAAATTTGTAATTTACATTTAGTTCTACATTAATTAGTATAGAAAATTTCATATACATGTGCATTTGTAGGCATCTCATGATCCAAATGTGGGAGCAAGTACAAATCTCGCATTTCCAAGAGTGGATGCAATAGGTTTTGTTCCTAATAATATGTATTTTTTTTCATTGACACTGCACTTGCCAATAAGTTTCAATGCTGACTCATACAATTCCTAGTCGCGCCTCTTGGAGCCTACAATACTTTTCTACATGTGAGGTTTTGAAGGCCATTGGAAGAATTGGACATTGATTTGGAGGGATAGTTTTAGTTAGATGAAAAGTTATTTTCTTTTGATATGACTCTTGATAGACATGAGGTGAAAGTGTTCAAGACAAAGATGCACAGATGTTATGACAATTTCACGATTGTGTATTAGGTATGATTTAGTTCATAATAATCATAAGTTGTGATTTATTCACTACTAATAATATTGTAACATTCTTGCATGCCTAATGTTTTGGTACAATGAGCTTAGTCGACTCATAAGCATACGTAAGTTTTGGTATCTTTATTGATTGAATATTTTAAACACTAATTTTATTCTTTATGATGTTTAATTTGGCCCTAAAAGATTACTTCAAAAGAACACAGCGAAAGATTAAACAAAATGAGCTGCATTAGAGACTACAGACTAAGGCTATAAGATTATGAGATGTGTTATTGGGGAGATTATGCCAACTAGGGAGACTATATAGGGCCCTAAGACATGCTTTCACAAGGACTTTGTCACATTCTAATCAACATTGATCATAAGTATTAGTTTGCAGTTGTGGTTGTTTTAATCAGGTAACGGATTGACATATATGATTCCTTTATAGCCACAACCTCGTATGACTTCATTGAGATCTAGCTTAAGTGTTTGTCTGACCTTTTACCATCATTGTTGAGATCTTGTGATTTTTATGCCCATAGATAGAGCTATCTAACAATAGATCACCATTTATGATGTCTGACTGTGAAAGGGTGTGTCATAACAGGATTTTCACAATGATGATTGTAGTATATTGATATGTCAATATATCAAGTACTTGGATATGCAACATGAGATTGATTTTGGGCCATTCGTGGACATATGGTTGTGAAAGAAAATGACCCTTAGTTTATGGTCTAAATATTTATATTGATTGTAAAAAGACCCACCTTGATTTTAATTTATATATTGATTGTGATAGAACTTTTAGCTATTGTCTTATATTAATAATAATATGCTAATAAATATGCCAATAATCCATTTTTATAAACATCAAGGGACTTTTGTTGTTACTAGTCCCTTGACGTTCATTGAAGGCATTTGAAATTATAATACCTTTCTTTGATAATTTTTAAAATTTAGTAGGAATATAAAAGATTCTCTAGATGATTTCTAAAACATTGAGGGAATATATTGCAATTTTTAATGGCCTTTGCTAGTTCTTGATGATCAATACTTTTATAATAACATAGTACTAAATTTATTTTTTAAAATACAATCAAATATATATATATATATTATAATTCTTTTTAAAAAGTTTAGTAACTAATCTATTGACTCTAATTAAGTAATTATTTTTACCCACAATCAAAGATTAATATTCATAAGCCTTTATAGACAATCAAAAAGCATAACTGATTAGACCTCGATTGTATCATTTTCACAATCTATTTTATTTGACAACTTAATAATCTTAAATATGCCAAAATTAATATAATGAAGTTTAAGAATTTTTCTTGTAACTTAAATAACATCGTTTCTCATGAAATTAACAGATAATCTTTAGGAATCATAATATAAGAAAATATAAAAAAATTTTATTCCTAACTTCAATTAACCTCAATCACTTATCTTAATAGTGTGAAGTATATTGAGTACCTCATAATATTCAATTAATAAAAAATATAATACATACTCAAATATGATATAGTTTTGTAGACACGATACAAACATATAGATATAAACTAAATTTTTTAAACTAAATACATGCTATAAATATTTTAAATAAATTTGGTTTCAAAATTTTTATTTTTATATTCTACCAATAGAAATATGCAAAGAGTCGCTCTTATCCAAAACTTTGTAGTAGTTCAAAAACATAGAATTCGAACCTAAATTTTAATATTATATATGGTATATACATTCTAAAATCATTGTAAAAAATTTAATAATTTTTTTAAGATGTTTTGATGAACAAAAATAATTACATCATTCAATCATTCTAAAAAAAAAAAAAAGAAGTAATTTCAGCATTCTAGGGTTAGTTTTAAAAAATCATAAAAGAAAAAAAGAGAGCTTAGTATTTTTGAACGAAATAATATTTATCATGACTTTACACATCTAATTTTATTGTATAAAGTTATTTTAGTAAATACCTCTAATCAAACTAGAGGTTATCAAGGAATTATGCTACTTGGGTCAGAGCATAATGTGATAAAATTCTACATTGAATAAGAAAAGGAAATTCTTGGACTTTATAAAAGTGGGTTCTGCATAACTTATTGAACATGTATTTTGAGAAGAAAGTAATGGCTTAACCCATGATAAGTGGTATCAGAGGTAAATTTATTCCAAATTCAATGTTTCAATTAAGTACTCACGTGTATCGAACGCGTACACGAAATTTCTATAAGTTTCAAAGTAAAGCTGGATAGGCATGCAAGGAGCCCTATTATGATGAAGGTATCACAAAATTGGGTGAGAAAAAATATGACGGAATCCCACATTAAATAGGAAAAGAAAATTTTTAGATTTTATAAGAGTGGGTTCTGCACATCTTATTGAATATGTTTTTTTAAGGAGAAAGTAATAACCCAATCCATAAAAAGTAAATTAGTGATCCTTTCAGCTATTAAACTCTCACAATAAAAAATTATTAATATGCTATTACAAAAATTCATGCTTAAAACACCCAAATAAAGTTACACATCCTTCTAATTATCATTTTTTATGAAATATTTTAACAATAATTATATGCTACATTCTTAATAGTCATCATTGTCATAAAATATAAAGAGTAATCTAAATTTATCTTCAATCTCTAATTCTCTTTGTGTTTGAAATTCATTGGCATTCTTTGAATCAAATACATATTTTATTTGAGGAACACTTTTCATAAATAATAACTTATTTATATAGTGGTCTAGAGAAAATTAATACTGAACAAAACATTATAATGAACTTTTACTAAGTGCGATCCAAAATAATAATCTAAAAAAATTCTTTATCCATAAAAGCTTATAAAAATAAACAAATTAATTTAACAAAAAATATATATAACAATATAATATTACTTACAGGACCATGTTGATTGGGATTCCATGATTTTGTTCTTGATGAGATAGAGGAATTTGATGCAAGGCAATTTGAAATCTATGAATTTCTCAATCTTCATCAACGATCTTCCAAAGGGTAAATTCGGATCTTCTAGGGGCTTAAGGCAAGGCAATCTGGTGTCACTTTTTCTTGTTTCTTTATTGGTGGATGTTTTGGGAAGATTGATGGACAAAGCAGTAGAAGTGAGATTAATTGATGGTTTTGTTGTTGGAACAGATAAGGTGGTGGTGTTGCATTTACAATTTGCAGACGAAACTATCCTTGTCCTTCAGAGGAAGTAGCAAAATTATCTAACTTAGTATCCCTAGTGGAGCCTTTTTGTTTTTATTAGGCCTTAAGATTAATATGTCAAAAAGTTTGTAGGCAGCAATTAACATGCAAGAGAAGAAGGTGGCTTCTTTGGCTAATAGGATGGAATATAGTGTTGGTTGTTGGCCTATACCTAGGTCTTTCTTTTAGGGTTAATTGGAGAAGCTCTTCTTTTTGGGCACCTGTAGTTGAAGCAAAGGAGAAGATGCATGAAGGATTGAAATAGGACTTTCTTTCAAAAGGGGTAGGTTTATTTTAACATTAATAGATTTGATATTTTATGTAAGTGATGTATTTTATTTTGAATTAATAACGAAAATTTTTAGTTTTAATTAGATAGGTTATAAATTTAAATATAATATTTAATAATAAGTATAGTTAAGAAGATAATTTTTTTAAAAAAAAATTTATGGATATCTATATAAATTTAATAAAGATTAAGTATTTATTAAAATAAATTTAATAATAAAATGTTACATTTATTACGTATTAACGATATTGAATTTTTATAGTAAATATGAATGGAAAAAATTATCCTGAATGAATTATGAATGGAAAGAGATATTTATTCTAAATTCAGTGCTTTGCATCATAGTGGAACTTGAATATTACTTTTAAGAGATTCACTCTTGGAGAAATACATCCTAAGCATAAAATTCATTTATTCCTAACTTGAAGTTGGCTATGGGAAATGGTTAGTAGTTTAAATTTTGGGAAGACTGTTGGTTGGGGGAGATCCCTTTGAAGCTACTATGTCTTCGACCTTATAGGTTATCAAGTTCTCACTTAGTTTCTTTCATGAACTAGATGATTTCTTCTTCTAATTCTTGGGGCTAGAAATTTAATGTTTTGAGAAATTTGAATGGTAAGGAAATCACCAAATTTGCTACTTTATCGTCTCAACTTGAAACTGTTCTTTTAGATAATTCAAGGGATGGTAAGAGGATTTAGAAACCTGACTCTTTCGGTAAGTTTTATTGTAAATCCTATTTTCATGGGTAGATTGATGAAGCATTTATCTCATTATTTCTTCCGGTAAAAACAATATGGAAATCCTAACTTGGGCCATAGCAATGGGCAAAATAAGTACAACCGATATTGCTCAAAAGAGATGTCCCACTTCAGCTTTAAATCCTAATTGGTATGTGATGCGTAAGAGGGATAGAAAAGAAAAATTTTCGAAAATAGCCTTATTTTAAGGCTGATCAACATTTTTAACCAACCCTAATTTAATCTTACCAAAATAACCCAATTTATCTATTTTATCCTCATAATTTAATTATATTTACAATTTTACCTTCCAATTAACTTTTCACCTTCCACCACCCTTCACGTTTTTTATCTTCTTCACTCTCTTCATCACCTTCATCTTTCAAAATACTCACACTACAGTGAACAAATTTCGGCAACAATAAAAATAAAAAGAGGTTAGTATTACTTGTATTATTAATTTATATTTTATTAGCATATTTTTCTATTTTTAAATGTTAATTTTAATTTATTAAAATGAGAGAATGATTATAGTTATGAGGATGATAATTGTCAAAATAGATAGATATTACAAAATAGATGCTTAAAAAGTTAAAAAAATTGAAAAAGAAAAAAATTTGGAATATTTAGGGCATGCGCCACGGCAAGTGACCCAGAACAAGGAAGCTCTGGGTTCATGCACACAGGCCCGTGCACTGCACGCGCCCCCACTGAAATGGGCTCGGCCCGAATTTGGCCTGAGCCTAGGTTCGAGGCCAGGGCACGTGGAACGAGGTCACGTCAACCCCTGTCCCACATGCGAAGGCGCGTGTCGGCCACGCACCCTGGCCTCGAACCTGAGCCCGGGCCGCGCAACTTGGGTCCAGGGAATTAGGCCTAGGCCGAATTCGGGCAGAGCCCAGTTCCCTAGACCCAAGCTGCGCGCCAACTTAGGCCCATTATTGTGCACGCGCCTGGCCGTTTTTTCGTTAAATTAATTATTAATTTTTATTAATTATTAATATAATTAATAATTATTTATAATATTAATTATTAGAAATTAATTATTAATTTATATTAATTATTATATTTATTAATAA
>CP135537.1:3879540-3962415 GCA_032402905.1 Khaya senegalensis
TTTTAGGACTTACCTTTTTAATTTAATTATTTATATTTAATTAGATAGTATTTGAAAATATTAATAGTAAATAATCAAAATTTATATTTATTATTTGAAAATAATGATAAATAACTAATCAAATATTTATTAAATTATTTTTTAATCAAATATTTATTAAATTATTATAATTATTATTATTTTTAGTATTTAATTTAGTTAAACAATTGAATTAGATAAAGAGTCATATATCTTACTATCATTTTTTTATTATTTTTATTGTTGTAATTTTTTATTGTTAATTTAGTTAAATTATAAATAAATTTATTCAATTTATTAAATTCTTATTAAATAGCAACTAATTATTCTTATAATTTTATATGAGCAAATGGCAAGTCAACCACGGTTAAAGATTAATACAGATTATCACTTTCATACAGAGATATCATGTTTAATACGATTTACAGTAATAGACCACATAAGAAGAAAATTAAGTGTGGTGCAAGTTGATATATTTAGGCAGACATGCTTTGAGCACTTTTTAGATATTGAAGATTTACATCATTCGCCCATTTTGATTCATTTTATATTGCTACATGAGGTACATGCGAATGGTGATCCTAATGAGATGTGGTTTCTTATTGACGGCCAGATTATTCGTTTCTCACGTGTTGAGGTTGGGTTGATTACTGGTCTTCATTGTGGACATTTTTCTAATTTAGATATACCTAACAGTACATGATTGAGGGATGCAGTTTTTGGGGATCGAGATATCATCACTTTAGATGATATAGATACAGTATTTGATGAGTTAGATTTTGCAGATATATTAGACATTGATGCGGTGCGATTGACACTTTTTTACCTACTTGAGAGATACCTATTTAGTAGGGATGGAAGAGTTTATGCAAATTTATGGTTATTTGATATATTGAAGATTTTGATCAGTTCAACAGATATCCATGGTGATCTGCTATCTATCTTTATACGATTCAATCTTTGAGACGATCGATCCCTTTGCAGTATAATAAGTACATGAAGAATGCTGCACGTTTAGAAGCATCAAGTAAGACTCTCAAGGGAAAGTATAATATTGCTGGGATGGCTATAGCATTTCAGTTATTTATTACAAATATTAGTATTAAATTTATAATTCTTGTTAATTGTGTAGTATGTTTAAGTATTTATAATTTTTGTTATGTAGGTATGGATTTACAAGTCTATTCCTAGTTTGCAGAATATATTTGCAGCTACAGTGCGTAATGATATTCCACGAATATTACGGTGGAAGAACGTTAAGCGAGTTTTGAGTTAGACGACAGTATATATAGGCACTTATTTAGTCGGCCTACGGTAAATATTTGATTTCAAATCAAATTAACATATTATACTATTAATTATTATGTGATCACAGGTATGAAAATTTATTATTATTATTATTATTATTTTGCAGATGTTGCATATGGTTTGCGTATGAGTGGAGATGACCATAAGATGCATTTCACCCAGGTATGAATTATAAATTTGGGTAATTTAATTTCAATTTTTACTTAAGCGAAATCAATTAGTATTTAATTAATAGGATCATTCTCCTGTGTTGTCACAGCATTATTTTTCTGTGCAGCCACAACATCATTCCCCTGTGTTGTCACAACATCATTCTCCTGTGTTGCTACAACATTATTCTCCTATGCAGCTACAGCATCATTCTCCAGTGCCGCCCCAATATTATTCTCCTATGTCATCACAGCATCACTCTCAATTGCCGCCACAGTATCACTCTCCTGTGTCACCACAGTATCATTCTCCTATATTGCCACAGCATCCTGCATCATCATCACATCATTCATATCCACTACTATCATATTATGATGATGAGTTTAAGAGAGTTGTGGTGGATCGATTCGACGCATTGAGTACAGATGTTCATGATATGTGAGATGATATTCGTGATGTACAAAAGGATATGTATAGGATCGAACATGATGTTATTAGCCGAATTGATGCATTATCGATAGACTTTCGTGAGTGGATACAGGTGGCTAGTCATTCGCATTTGTCACCTAATGTTGCACCTATTCAGGTTATCATTTTTAAATTATAAACAATGAGTAAATGTTTGATTGATGTTATTATATTTTGTTGTTAATTAGTTTGTCATATTTGATTATTTTATAGGTAAAGGAACCACAGGCACATTCAGATGATCCATCAGTCGATAGACAGCATATGCCTATACCAGTTCCTTATGAAAGTCGATTTGGGAGGATATACAAAAAAGACCTATATGATAAAAGTCCTTACACAAATCCTTTGAAGAGAATACGTGGAGTTCCTTCTAGTAGGCCATTACCACATTATCCCTCAGACCTGGTTATAGATCCTATCTCTCCTTATTCAGATGACTTGTATGCTAACTACCTTCAGTGGTTAGAAGATCTCACATCTTCGATAGAGATACGTTCGGTCACATTAACACCCCAATGGCTTCGTGGTATCTCTGATCTAGATACACATTTAGAGGATACTACAAGTATTTTACATATTATTGTCTTATTTATAATATTAGGTTAGTGAATCTGACATTTGTATTATTTTCTTTTTAGCACATCAACAAGTATCTCTATTTGATTGCGCATCCACAAAAAGAATATCCTGATATAATATTACAGAATTTTACCATTGTCTCTTCACATCTATATGTATGTATTAGATTATGATTATATCATTATGCATTTCAAATAGTTTTTTTGATTTAATACTAATGATTTTCTTAATCATACAGTCAAGGTTACTTTACCTTTGGAGACACATGGGCACTAAACCATTAGATTTGTCGAACATTGAGTCATATGTGAGAGGGGACTCTGATGGGGTCCTACGATCTTGGAGCAATGTTGATATTATTTTGTTGTCTGCATTGATTTGTGGCGAACATTGGGTTGCTTGTGCCATTGATTTGCATGGACGTACTATATGTATGTATGATTCAGCGCCTTTGGAACATTCTGACCGGGAGATAGATGAGGCTATGAAGCCCTTGTGTCAATTATTATCATATATGATATGCACGTTTAGGATTCATGATGTGAGATTACACTTGTCTGAAACAAACACTCCATTCATGCATTTTCGATTACCTGATATACCTCAACAGACTATAGCTAGTGCAGATTGTGGTATTTTTATATGTAAATTTATTGAATATATTATGTTAGGTCGACGTTGAGATTTCACTTCCCAACATGGATCATTTTTTAAGATTAAGATAGCACTTAACTTGTATATAGATCGATTACTGTAATGATACTTGTATTATTTTATTTTTATTGTATATATAATGTGATTAAATATTACATACATTAGTATATTATTATTAAATTAAATAAAGTATAAATAAATTACATAACGTTAATCAATATAACGTTAATAAATTAAATAATGAAATATAACGTTATTAAATGAATAAAATATTAATTAAAAATGTAACGTTACTAAATAAAATAAAAAGTTAAGTACAATATTCTTGAATAAAATAAAGAGTTAAGTACAATAATACTAAATAAAATAAAAAGGTAATAACTAATTTTTATTAGAATTTAATGGGTTTCTACATATTGCACGATTTTATCTGCGTTGCTTGCAACGAGAACATCTTCGAACAGCTACTTCCTCTCCTGAAGATGGTATGCGTATATTCCTTGGTCGACCAGATGGGACACGACCTATCGGCGGTTTGACAACAATGGCTTGAATTTCATTTAGAATTTTCTAAAATGTTGGATCTCCAACAGGATGAATTTTTGGTGCATACGCTGCTAAGAGTGTGCCATTCTTGTAAAATTTTAAACAAAAATCTCCGTATCGACCTCTAACATATCTAATTGCTACCATTGCATGAGCACATGGTAATTGTTGTAAGTTGAAACGCCTGCACTGACATGTCTTTGAGTTTAGATCGACCACAGCAATTTCTCCTCTGTCTCTAACTTCGAACTCAAATTGAGAAACTGCATAAACTAACAGTGTAAGAGAGGTGCTATCCTCCACTTTAACTTTATCAGTTGCTGCGGCAATTAAGGTGTCTTCATCGTATTTAGCAGCTTCCTCTCTTCTCTCATAAAACCAATGCTGCAATACTAATTGTATCCAATCTGCTAAGGCCATAATTGGAAGAGTACATGCATCTTTCAACAATGCATTCATACTTTCTGCAATGCTAGTAGTCATTATGTCATATCGTCAAACTGAAAAATCATATCTTGCCCATCTGTGAAATCCAACCTCATTTTCTAAGTAATTTGCAGCTTCATAATGTATCGATATCAATTTATCCATATACTTTTCAAATTCACTAAACAAAAATGCCTTGGCAGCAATATAAAATCCCATCAGAAAAGCGTCTTTCTTGCAATCTTTGAATTTGTACTTCGATTTAAGATTCCCTTCAATATGATATGCACAAAAACCGTGATACGAATTAGGAAACACTGTTCTTATCCCTTTCACTATGCTGTTATGTCGATCTGACACAGATACCAAATCTAAAATAAGTCCAAATGCATCTCGTAATTTCTCTAAAAATCACTCCCACGATGCATCATTTTCAGAGTCCCCTACTCCAAATGCCACGAGATAAATTTGATCATTCCCATCAAGAGCAGCAGTAACAAACATAGTCCCTTGATATATACCCTTTAAGAATGTCACATTAATAGCAATTACAGGACGAATTGCTATACGAAAACCACTCAAAGATGCTCCAAGTGCCATGAAGAAATACAGAAAATTACCGTTCTCATCTATTTCTATATGCGTTATTATACTTGGATTTCTTTCCCTTAAAACATAACAAAACTGTGGCAGTAAATTAAACGATACAGCTGGGTCCCCACATACTAATTTTAATGCTTCTTCTTTGGCTAGCCATGCTTTACGGTAAGACACACGTACCCCAAACTCTCGGTGTATGTCATTTCAGATGTTATTTGGAGTATAAATCCTACTAGGATCCTGAAATTTGTCCATTACAAATTCACCAATAAATCGACTACTTGTTGGTCGGTGGCCTGGCTGTAGTTGGTCGCTTCGACAAGTGTGATTTGCTTCAAATCATTTAATAGACCAATATCCATCTTCTCCATCTGTATTGGTTGCCCGAATCCGCCATTTACATTCATCAATAATATATTTTGCCTCAAATCGATCTATCGTTGATTTTGAAACTCAAAACTGAAATTGGTTCCTCAGTGCGAATAAACCTAATGCATCTCGTAGCCCCTTCTTTGAATTGAAAAGCTATCCAATATATAAAATATTGCATGCAGAGCTAGAAAATGCATCCTGCGGTTGACAAAATGATGGTGGAATAGGTGTCATATGACGAGAACTTGATGGTCCAGCTATATCCTGGCTAATCCTCATAGATCTGTTATTTTCACCTATTTTATAACTCAAGTTTGTCGTTGCATCAGTATCTTCATCGCAATAATTTCTACATCGACTCCTTAGCGTACATTAGGAATGTCAGCATCTTCGCCTTCCACATCTGGTTGACTCCGAAAAAAATCATCCGCATGATCTTCATTGATTTGACATGGTACATATTCTTCATGACTTACAGGAACTTCGTGATGTATTGGTGTAGGATCTATTGGATTTATATTATCTTGTGAATAATGTTGACCATAGTTGAATTGATTACTGTCCCAAGAAGAAATAAATGGTTGAGTAGGAACTTCTGCATTGACAGCCTGTAAAGTAGTACATATCACCTTAACATCATTGACAATTATTTGCTCCGTAGTGACGTAGAGCGGACTGAGATGTCTAGACTCTGTCAGCACAATACTGTACATAAAACCAGAAATACTATGATCATCATCAATATCCACATATATAACAGGTCCTATCTCACTGTCTGTAAAACTTGTTTTCAATTGAATGTTGAATTCTGTTGGATTAATTTGAGTGCAGTCATATATTATGGTCAATAATTCATGATACTTGATATCTTTTAGAACAAATATGAGTCGAACCCTTCCACCACGGTATTTTTCTGAACCATCAAGTAACGTAACCCATAATCCTCCATGACGAACACCAACAGATACGTTCTCAGCCATATACCTGAAATATATCAAAATATCTATATTCAAATATCTAAATATTAGAACATTGATTAAATATAAATATATTAGATAAATACATAACTTATATTAAATAAATTCGTGAAAAAAAAAATAAATTCTTAATTTAATAAAAAAATAAATCATAAAATAAATATTTTATAATATATGTGTGTGTAATATCCTAGTGTGACCACATGAGGGAATATATACCTTAAATAAATAAAATATCTAAATATTTAAATATTAATTATTTTTAAAATACAAAAAATAAATTAATATTTTCAAAATAAATTAAATAAATAAAAGAATATATTAAATAAATTCGTAAGATAATAGAATAAATTTTTAATTCAATATAAAATAATTAATAAAATAATTCTTAATTCAATAAATAATAAATATTTAAATATTTAAACAGTGCCTTGGGTTGGCCAACCCAGGGCTTATTAAACTGAGATATATCGTTCTAAAATCAAATCAAATTTATCAAATTTTTTCATCAAATTTTCAGACAAATCACAATAACAACAAATTTAACAAATAAAATATCAAGTTTATAATTTAAATTAAAATTTACAAGATCACTAAATAAAATAAAATATCACATTTGTAACAATATTTACATATTTTCTAATTAATTAAAAATTGACAAAAAAATTAAAACATAAAAACTTACTTGTTTTTTAATTTCTGGTTGAAATACTGTACTACTGTTGCGACTTGTAGAAAAACTAAATATTAAAAATAATTAAAATTTGAGAGTTAACTGCATGTAAAGGAAAAATATTGTATTTATAAGTGTAAAAAGTAGGATTTGAGGGTAAAATTATTCTAAATAGTTATTTTGGTAAGATTGATTTAGAATTGATTAAAAATGTCAAAAAATTTTAAAAAAAATTAATTTTTAAAATTTTCCGATAGAAAAAGCATAAATCATTTTTTCCTTGGCTGTCCTTTGGCTATCAACCTATGGTACATCCTTTTGAAAGCAGCAGAGCTCAATTGGGTTAGTTTTCTATCTTATTATTATACTATAAAATTTTTTATGAGCAATAAAAATTTCTAGGTGAGCCATGAATACATGAGAAATTTCACCCATATCCCACGAGAACAAGCGAAAAAGATGTGGAAAATTTCTGCAGCGCAACACCCGACATCTGGGAAACCATAAGGATAAATTATGAATTCCACATATTTAGTAAAGAAATATATTGAACTATGTGCTTGGTGGATGGATGATAATTTTTTGTTTCCAGAAAATGGGGCCTCAATGCATGCTAGTCTATTATTTTTTTGGGGGAAAATATTTTAATTTGTTTTTCTAACTGTAACTAGCGACATCGTTGTTTTGTTTTGAGGGCGGAATTGCAGGAACAAGCCAAGATTGCTGAACTGAGAGGCTGCACAGAAAAACCAATCTACTCAAATTGTTTTGGTTCTAAAGAGAAGATAGAGCTGTGTTTGTAGATGAAGTGAAGCGCGTTGGTTGCTCGAAATGTGCCTTATTTACCGAAAAGACTTTTGCAATTGAATCAGTATATGGGGGAGCAAGAGTTGTTTCTCAGTGGGCTGAACCTGAACACAAAATCCGCGGAGCCACTCAAGCTTGTCCCGTAGATTGCATTTCCTAAGTACGTTTTCAAATTTCATAATTTTGCAACATGTATATTCCAATTCCTCATTTATTTGCTTCTCCTTCTGTGCCAAGGATTGTGGAGAGGTCGGATTTTGCGGCTCTAGAATACCTCATGTCAAAGCAGCCGCGTGTTAGTGTGAGAATGGGAGCAGGCAACGCCGCTGGTGCACGTGTCTCTAACATATTCGTCGATGTGAAGAAATTTTGAACGAAATTTGTTGACGCCATGAACAAATCTGCTAAAAAGGTCAGTGCTTTTGCAAATTATGGCTGTTCCATTCTACATTTGTAGCCTCAAATCCAAAGAATTCATTTCAAGAGACAGATATCAATTGGGAAGCAAGAATGTCAGCAATTCAAGCGATCAGATCAATCTCTAATTGGTTATATCGGCAATCACCCACATCATAAACTTACCAAAATCTGACATATAGCAGCCAGAAATCGCAAGAGCCAAATTTTAAAAAGCTTCGTGATGCTGCTGCTGCTGCCAGAAAACACGCAAGGGAAAGCACACAGACAATTAATAGAAACCCACCAAATTCCATCTATCACGATGACTATTGGATTCCGTCAACTCAAACTCTTCCTGCTTTGACTTTAATACACATCAGTTCGAGCTCTGGAGCGATCCCAGAGCTTTCGAATGGTAAAGAATGGACGAAAACAAATGACAGATTACGTGAAAAGAAAAGGAGTCCCGTTGCCTGGGGAATTCCAATGGTGACAGCAGCAATAGTACGGACGCAAGTAGGTCAAGTAGCGGCTGATGGATTACAAGAACATACAGGTGGATCTTTGGCATTGGAGATTGTCAATAGCTCTTTGCTACAGATGATTTTAGCAGGGATTACACGGTACTACGTTGGAATAGCCTAGAACTTATGGAGTTCATCGGCAATAGCCAAGAATAGGAAAAATACAGGCAAGGGAAGATATATATGCTTGGGGCGTTGACACATACACGTAATAATGTAAATATAAAGTTCATGTTCATCTGTGATCCAATACAGAACCTTACTTTTTGTCACTGATGATGAATAATTTTGCAAAAGTTCAACAGGAACTAACTACCATAAAACATGAAAAACAAATATATCCAGAGTAAAGCAACACCAAAGAAGCCAAAGGTGTGACCCAAAAAATCTCAAAAAAAACAAGCTTCAACATAAACCACTCAAGGTAGAGCAGATGACTGTTTGAAGAAAGTGTTCATCTAAACTCTGAAAACTGTGAAACAAAATTTGGACGCCCGGTGTAGCATGACAAGAGCCTGTCAATAATATCTCAAGAATAACTCCTAATCAAGGAACGGTTATCACATAAACAAGTTAGATGCAAGCAAAATCCTTGGTATAGACAAAAATAAAAATACACTTGATTGTAATTGTAAAGATTCCATGCTGCTGACTAGACATATGATTCAAAGCTACTACCTTGCGTGCAAAGCTCGCTACTAAAAGCTACATAATGCACACAAGAACACAGCTCAATAGTTATTTCCAGTTGCAAAATATCTGTGAGTTTTGGTACCTCAATAAAAAGGCGATTAACCATTGCAGTCCCAATCCATTGACTTTCACGAGAACATCCATAATAGGTTTTCAATGATGATCTTACAAATTTTCCATAAATTACAATTTGCATGCAGTAATCAGTAGCGGTACTTGGTGGAATAATCCTTAGGTGCAATTACGAGACCACGGCCCTTCCTTGCTCCTCTGTAGACAGTCTCAACAATGTCAATGAACTCCTGCTTGTCCTTGAGGGCCCAGTTGATCTTGTTGTTATTTCCAGTACCAAGATCAATCATAATGTGTTTGTTCCTGAAGAAGAACATAACAGTGGATGGATCGTAAAGCTCATACATTGTGTTAAAATCAGGCACCTCTGAAATGTCCACAAGGTAAATGACAGCAAAATTCTTTATCGTCTCAGCCACTGATGCCAACACTTCATCCATCTGCATCCAAAATATTACAAGGAAATTAATTCCCACATCATCAAGAAACTTTCAACTCAGTAAAAATGACAGAAAAAAGGAATTGACCAACAAGTAACAAAGTAGATGAAAAAAAAGAGAGGTATTCTACAATGCATAAAGGAAGTGATTCTTCTAAAACTTGTAAAAACTGCAGTTTAATCAAAAATAAAAATAGCTGTTTGATAAGTGAGTAAAAAGAAAATTACTAATAAAGCTATGGAAGAAGAACTTTAATTCTTATGATATGATACATTAATTCTACCATTTACAAGCAAACAAATAGAGACATCTAACTTTTGGTAAAAATGCACATCATTAACCAACCAAAAAGCTTAAATCATATTTGAAGCCAAAAACATTAATGTTTGTATATCCTCAAAAACTGATTTGCACCATTGAAATATATTAATCCAGTGTTTACTTTTCTCACATATCAAAAGAAAATAAATACACACAAAAATAAATAATCATATAATACACAGTAGCCCAAATTTCGTTTGAAATCAACATTACCCAACTACTAGAGAGATCTTCTATAGATATTGTATTTCTTTAAGAAATTTTCTAAAGCCAAATTGGTCCCACTTAAAATTAGCCTCTGAGTGAATTAAATTTGAAAAGAAAACCTTAGAACCCAAAAACAATACATTCGTTGCGTAAGGATTAGAACACATTATGCAATGGAACAAAGGAAAAAGACTTCAACGAGCAGTTCTGAAATACAACAGCAATAACAAAACCCAATTTTTGTTTTTGTTTTCCTAAGCACCCAATGACACAGAAATAGTGCCCACCGCAAGTATTCCTACCTTAATTGAAATAAAGGACTAGTAGCACCAGTAACAAGACATTAAATGTGTTTTTATACTGGATGAACACATTACAAGGAACCACCAGAGATCTAATTTCGTAACCTCTACCACAAAGTCTATCTAGTATAATTCATATCTGCAAGTAAACAAAAGAAATAATATAGCAAAGAACTGACCAAATTTGTCCACCAACGACTTTCTTCTCTAACCTAATTATTTGTTATATGCCGCCAAATTATACAACGTTTCATAAATCTGCAGCTCAATAACACAACCATATTTTTCAACAATAGGAGACTATAAAAATAGATTAGCAGATTCATTCTGTAAAAAATTAACAGCAGAATCAGTTCATCCTCGGCCACAATTTTCTAACGTAGCCCCAAAATTGAATTGGCCGAAGAAATCAACCTAATAGACATTACGTATATCCTCAGCGAGGGTTTCGGAATAATCAGACGAAATAATTCGTAACTGAAAACGAAAACCCTAAATTTGGAGAGAAATAAAGAGAGATAACGACGACTTTATTTGAAAGAGATAAAACTGAGGAGTACCTGCATACAAGTTTCGTCCCAGTCATGGCCGAATCGGATGACGACAAGACGCTCTTCTTCAGCCAGGATGGCCTGATCTACCGCCCATCCTGAGTGCAAGTGCGGTAGCAGGTACGACATCTCTTTCCCTCTCTCTTCCTCCCTCAAAAATCAATCACTGAATTCCAGGACTACGCGCAAATTAGGAAGATGCAACTTCTTTGCATATTAAGATTGCTTTCCTGATTAGATCGGGGATGCGTAGGGTACACGCACCCGGTCCAATTGCTTGGTACTGTACTTAGAACGTCCAATTAATTGGGGGACCATATCCAGGCCTGCGGCTGTAAGAATAAAACCTAACTTGGCCTATTCTTTGGGCCTAGGCTTCGCTTCAATATTTGGAAAAGCAAATATCTCCAGCTAGCTGTCACGGGCAGGGTTGCTCGTGTTGTGTAGCACCCACGAATGGGGTGTATTCAAGGATCAACTTTTAGTAACTTTTATATTATTACTTCCAACCGGACTTGACCTAATTAAAAGGACGATTTTAGTTTATGACTAATTTTTGTTTTAGGGATGGCCAAGTCCTTCAAGCTTAACACATAGAACTAGAGTTATATTTATTGTTTGTACCTCAACTAGTATGCTTAAAAATAGGAATATAACAAATCACTTTTCATTAAAAAGTTTTCATTAAAAAGTCATGCACGCCCTTGAGCATACGGCAATTGTTTTGATTCTCAACCTAATCAAGTGCTATTAATAAGGTTCTGCCTTGCATGCCATTTTTTTTTTTTGAAAACAATGCTTGGTGCAAATTATCAAAGTTAACTCATTTGTTATTTGTGGATCCACCTCATCACTCATCTTTTACTTGCCAAAGACCTTCTATTGCAAAGTCACTCTACTGGTGTAAGTATTGCGGCAATAATTTTTTGCGTAGACCACTATATATTAACTTGATTAATTGAGCGGTTCTTTTTGATTTGTCACTGTAGTATAAACTTCTCTCAAGTATAGAGAAGATTATAACGGAATGTCTCGTCCAACTATGAGACTAATTATCATAAGTAGAATTTCTTTTCTTACATGAAATGGGATGCATTTGAGGTTCAACCTCAACAACTTGCATACTACTAGTTTTAATCTATTTTAGTTTTATTAAGAAAATGACACTATCTCTTAACTAATTTTTGTGTTAAGATAGCTAAATTTCCCAAGATGCTTAGTAGATAGAACTATAGCTTAATTCGTTTGTTTGCACCTTAACTATCATACTAGGAAATAGAGGTGTAACATTTGGCCTATTCAGCAAGATACTATATGTTCTTCCATTGAATTACAAGTCAAAGAAATAAAATATACACACATATTTTTTTAACAAAACAACTTAGTGTTTACACATCACATTTTTATTCACATAAGAAAAAGAAAATACATATAAATATAATCATGGCATGCCACATTCGTATATTCCTTACATTAAAATTTCACTAGAAAATTTTACCAAACAAAAAACAAAAGATAAAAGAGAGAAGAATAAGAAATTGAGCACATTTGTATCTCAAATTTTTCTTGGATATGACATTCATTAAACAATTTATGATGTACTGTGTTATGATGTCTTAGATTTTTTTTTTTTAGATATTTAATTTTTAATGAAAATATTTTTCATTAAGCAACAAGAAAATTATACTAGGTGTTTTGCCATTTTAGTAGGGACTAGACTTCACCGTCAAAGATCGATCTTGGTTTCGACTGTGAACCTCCAAATTAATTAAAACATCTAGGAACATGGTCAAAATTTGCTTCTGGTCTAGGTATAGTACTAATTGCATCACTTCCTTTGATTTTGATTATGGACATCAAGATTCTTATAATGTTAGATATTCCAAGATAGCATGACAAATAAATTATCAAATATAGTAATAAAAAATAAATTTTAGTAAATTAATCAAATAAAATTTATTTTACACATGGATGATTTTTTTATATAAACTTATAATTTACCTATATGTAAATGATACTTATTTTATTTACATGATACTACAATTAAAGTACATCTTCTAGAAGTTGGGCCAAAACCAGTTCATGGGCTTTTGGAAAAAAGCATCGAATATGATATTTTTTCCCACCCAATTCAAGCGACACTCTTGTCATGTCTTTGCAGTAGTCTCAAACCTTATTTTTGAATTGTCATAAGGTTGTCTTGAGTTCTCAACTTATCTTGCTATATGGGTAATCCTTTTAACTTGATGAAGTACTCATAACTCGAATAGTGGCTTATGTATTAAAAGTTATCTTAATACCCAAAGATACCCATTTTGGCTTACTACATTTGAGGTTATCTACATCTTCATGTTAAGGCTTCTAATAGCTTACATGGAACATCGAATGTAGTCTAAGTCTTGAGGATAATTTCATTTTCTATGATATATTATTCATCCACTTGGTAATAGGAAAAGGGCCCTTATACTTTCGAATCAATCCTTTGTGTAGCGTGCATATAAACTTGCTTTATTATAAATTGTATGAATATTGTGCCATATTGAGTAGGTGTGTAGTGGTGGTTGTGTCCCTAGTTCCAACTTGATCTTATGATCTACCTCTCGTTGAGGCGAGAATATTTTCGGTAGGACACTTAGCATCACATCCTTGTGTTTCTCATATACCTTAGTAATCTTTATTAGTGGTGCAACCTCTACGTTATCCATTACATCATTTGCCTCTCATATTGTCACAAGAGATATCTCTTCCCCATAAATTACTCTCTTTTTCATTTGCATTGTCGAGAAAAGAGTAGTGTTAGTGGTAGGTTTGACTATTAAAAATACCATACAAGGACTACCTTTCAAGGTATAAATGGAGTTGGATCGTGCTATTGGTATGGCATTGAATTGTTGCATAAAATCCATTCCTAACACTACATTGTAGTTATTAAGTGGTACTATTCAAAAATTTACTTTACCATACCATACTCCCAACTATACATCAACACCTTAAAATTATACAATTTAATGGTTTAGCTTCCGCATTTACCGTTTTGAGGAGGTTGCTCTCTTTTTTCACCTTAAGACCCAAGCACTTTGTTTTTGTATTCTTGATAAAGTTATGTGAGGCTCCAGTATCCAATAGTGCATAAGTATTCTTGCTATTGATTTACGCCTTTACGCACATGAGAACTTTGTTGTGCGAAGTGTTAGGTAAAGACTTAGCTTTATGAGCATTTAGTAGTTACAAGTTTCTCATACTCATTTGTTCCATCACTATATCTTATGCCTTGATCATGGCATTAAACAACTTCCTTTGTGGGCAATCCTTGGCCTAATGGTAACCATTGTAGAGAAAATAATTTAACCTTAACTTGTTCTCTCTTTTTTAGTCATACCGTTGCTCTTTGCCTTTTGAAAGTTTGCCCTCCTTATCCTTATTTTTTTTGAAGATAAGAGTCCCATGCTTCCCCACCATTATTAGACTTATTGTGCTTTGGCTATCTCATATCTCTTTAACGAAAATCCACAAGTGTCTCGACTATGGTTAACATAGTGGCAATGTCCTTTATGTCCTTTTCTTTAATATTCGAAAAGGTTATGATTGCAACTCCTTATAAAAGTTAAAAAGTAAGTCTTTGTCGGTTATATTTGGAACTAAAAGCATGACTCTCGAAAATTCCTTAACATACTCTATAATGGACTTGTTATACTTAAACTTTTTCATTATCTTGTGGGCATCATATGTCACATTCTTAGGATAGAATTGATGTTTGATCTCCCATTGTAGTGTATCCCAAATGTCGATGGTACATAAAATTTTCTAAATTTTCTCATGCTTCTTAGGCCACTAGGAAAGTGCATAATTAAAAAGTAGAGAATTATCGTGTTTATCATGTTTATCTTGTCGGATTCATTTTATAAATTAATTGCTTTAAAATAACACTCCATTTACCAAAAGTAATCATCTAACTCTTTAGTGTTACATTTCCAACTGTATGTCTTTGGTTTGGGAGCTTTGATTCTTGGTACATGAGCAACCCTATAAGTGATGCCATCCCTATTGGTTTCTGCTTGATTACAAAGTGTGATGTCATCTTTTGTATCTTTAAGCTAATGTGTAGCAAGTCCATCTACTATTTCTTGGCATCTAACATCCCTAAAATTTAGGCCTTGAATGTTTTTAATCCACGATGCTATCATTCCTTAGTAAAATAGGTGGAATGGTGGGTGAGCTCACGTAGTTCTTCTCCTTGAGCAATCATCCTGCTTTTTAGATTAGCCACTATTTGTTTCAAACTATCAAGCTAATCCTTCATATTGGCTAGCCTTTTCATCACCTTTCCATGGTGATACTAAGTTTGTTGATAGCTTTTTGTGACTTGCTTTGTGCTCTAGTCTCTTCCTTTTAATGGGGTAGCTTCCTACTATAAGTCTCGTCATTTTGTGCCATTGTAATCTTCTTTTCTTTAATTTGAAAGCACACTTTGATGCTAACAGTCATAGGTCGATTTCTTCTATACGACCTTAAACAAACAACTTGAAACAATTGATGCTAAGTCAACCTTACTTCACTTAAACTTTACAATACTTTAAAACAAATACAAGAAAAAGATTAAAAAAAAAAAAAAGCATAATAGCTTTAAAGAGAGGTTTGCATCAAATGTTTGAATGTTTTGGTCAAATGAAGCATTCACTATTTATAATAAAATATATGTACAATGAATGACCGAGATTAAACCTTTAAAATTCCATTCGACAACCTAAAATGAGAGGTATAAATATAATCCCTAATATTGGGGATTTTCTTATATGTAGATGATTGTCTCCATAAACTGATAATCTCTCTATACATATATAATACTTGCTTTATTTATATAATACTACAATTAAAGCATACTTTTAGAAGTTGGGCTAGAAATAGCCAGCGGGCTTTTAGGAAAAAGCCTCAAGTGTGACACTGGATGAAAGACCTTCAATATTTACAAAAGACATTTTGATTTTCAATAATATATATTCATTATTTAAAATTTTAGTTATAAAAAAATAAACCTTAATAATTCATATTATTAATGAAAATGGCTATCATACATACATGTATGTATTCTTACATCCAAATTTTTTTTCAATTTTAGAACTTACAACGAAAAAATATTAAAACATATAAAATAAATAACAAAAAATTCTTAAACCATGAACATAAAACTTAAAATGTGTAATAAAAAATTTAAAATATTAACACAAAAATTAAAAAATATATATATGTAATGGTACACACACACACACACACACATACATATATCGTAGATAATTCCATTATTAATTATATTTGAAAAATAAACAAGAATTAATATACTTTATAGAATGAGAATAGTTATAAAAAATAATTCAAATAAAATATCATTTCTTATTTGAGAATAAAAAATTTAAACACATAATAAAGATAAAATTATTTATAATTTGTCAAAATTAATGTAAATAAAATAAAATATTATTATTATGTTAAATAAACCAACAAACAAAATAGATGAGTGAAATGACTTGGGTTAATATGAGTTAAATTCCTTTAAAACATTTAATAATTTATCAAAATATGGATTGAATAAAAATATAAAAAGTTAATACTATCATATCAACAATTTTTGGATTTTGAATTTTGAATATGGTGGATACGCTAAAGGTTCAGCTTAACATTAAACCAGAAGACTAGTAACATTAAGACCCTCCCAAGATTATTCAATCAAGACCAAGATTGTAGCGTCTTTAAATCTTTTCTAGAATTTTGGCAGATATTCATCTTATAAACTTGATATTTTTCTATAATTAAAATCTAGAAATAAAATTTTAGCACTTTTAAAAATATATAATTTCACTAACTATCTCCTAGTATTAAATGTAATAACTTATATTTATCATTTAAATATTCATATATTAATTTAAAACTTATACAAGTTATTATTCTAATTTACACCTACAAAATACATCAAAATTCTCTCTAGTAAGAAAACCACCACATTGCATCTGTCATCTCAATAATATTCGAACCTAGAAAGTAAGGGTAAGCTAATATCTAGTAAGTGTTTACACGTAATAAAAATTTTAAAAATAAAATGAATAAATTCAATTTATTTTCTAAATTTTAAGAACGTTTAAAAGAATAATATTTGAGAAAATTTTTATTTTTAACAATTAATTTTTAAATAGGATAAAATAAAATAAATTTTTTTTTTATAAATAATTTTATAAAATAATCATACATACTTTAAAGATATTATTTTCAAGGATGATCACCTCACTAATGACCAACATGTTTTAAGTGCATTATTCATAAGAATCGTCACCCTACTTGATTTTTTATTTATAAATTTCACCATATAACAGAAATTACATCTAAAGTTATAGATGATTAATCAATTATGGCCATATCAATTTCATGTTTAATAAATTTCTCAATAAAAATAACAACATTTCATATTGTCCAATAAAATTATGAATTTAATTTAACCAAAATACACACACACACACACACACACACACACACACACATATATATTAAAAAAAAATTTATATGCATGCATTTATAGTTTTAATAAATTAAACATCGTATTTTTTAATTTTATAAAATCAAAATTATCACAATTACATATAAATACCTATCTCAAACTTCAAAAAATCAATTATTTTATTCTTTCATCGATTTATCTTTCTCCTTAAAGTCATCTCCTAATAAAATCATCTCCCAAATGATAATAATTAAAACCTCCACATACCAAAAATTTTACTACCAAAAAATTAAGTATAATTCTAAAGTTAATAAAATAATTTTTTCAAAATTTTTAATCACTAATTATGACCTTGTAATAAATAATATAAAAAAAAATAACTACAATATAAAAATAAAATAATAATAATAATAATAATAATAATAATAATTTATTCTTGAATAGATAAGATCAATGACGACCCTAAATGATATTAATTTATAAAATAGCCCACATCTTTAGTGAATTGCAAATGAGATCCGATATAATATTAAATACTATTTTGATTCATTTTGAATTTACCAAAAACCTAGATCATTTGTAATTTGTACTATAATCCAAAATATTTTTCAATAACAATTTTAATTGATTTATAAGTAAAGACAGTAAATATACCTTAAATAATTACAAGTTTTCACAAATTTTCTCTTAATCTAAAAGACTAGACCCCATATAATTAATCATAGTCATCACTTATAATATTTAATAAATTTTAAAATATACCTCTAGTTACAACAAAAAAAAAAATTCACAAAATATTTAATGACAATTATTAACAAAATTATATTATGTCAAAATTTCAATTACTATTACACTTAAAAATCTATTTTAAATAATTTATAATAAAATAAAAAATTTTATCAATTACTCATCACTTAAATTACAAAAATCTTTAATCCATAATACAACTATTTAGAAAACTATACTACTAATAAAATTCTAATAATGAATGAAAACTAATTTATATTTATAAATGATAGCTAAAACTCGCAATACAATAACAAGTATTTATATAATATACTACAACAAAAGTGAAATGGTTGACAATATAATTAGCAAATTTGTCCTTTATTCAATTTCCAATTCATTTCCTGGCTACACATACACAATTTCACTAATTTATGAACTTTGCACATGCCACCTAGCCAATCTATCTATTTGTGCAATTTTCTATTAATAAATTACTGCATATCTTTTCATTTTGCATACTAATATAATATAACAATGCATGTAACGATAGCCAACCAAATACTTGGCTTCCTTTCATGCCAATTCTTGCATGTACATACAGTTGCCATCAATGTTATCTCCACTAACAAATATAAATCTATTACAAATATAATATTAATATACTCATGCACTACAAACTTAGCAAAATGAAATAATAATAATAATAATAATAATAATAATAATAATAATAATAATAATATGCTATTACAATTGACCTCTTTTATACAAATTTTATCCTCAAAATTTACATAATTCAAATAATTTTGGATTTGCATTTGCAAGTAATCCTCAAGCTCCCACATAACTTCTTTTATATTATGATATTGCAACAAAATTTTTAGCAATTTTATTGCTTTTTGCAAAGAATTTGTTCCTTTATGATATAAAATTCAAATCGACTTCTTTTCATAAAAAAAAAAAAAAAGTTCTCATATATGGCAAGTTCTCTCCATTCTAATACATACGAATAATCTGGATGATAGACATGGAAAATATCATGAATGTTCAATAGTTATGGAGGTAGTGCAATGCTATAAGATACTTCACCAACTCACTTTAAAATTTCAAAAGAACCAACAAATCTTGGGGCAAGTTTCTTTTCTTTTCAAATCTAATTATACCTAGGTACATCTCAATCGTAAAATCTATATCTTTCTTAGGTGGTAACCTAGGTAAATTCTTAAGAAGTACATATAAAAATTCATCAATTACTAGAGTAGGTTGGTTTTTCTTTTGATTTACTAAGGTCATGATTTACTAGACTAGACATGCATCCCAAATATCACTTTCAGTAGACATTTCAATTGATAACTTAGGTACTTAAAGGTTCAATTCTAAAGTCTAAGGAAGATAGAGAAGTTTCAAAAAGATAAGAAATGTGTAGAGCTAAAATCAAATAATACTTTAATCAAAGTATTTGAATAATAATAATAAAAAATACCTTTTACCATTGTAAGATCGAGTTCATTCATATTTTGAGTAATTGCATAAGCTCTACCTTGAGTTTTAAGTTTATCATGCCCTTGTTGTAGTTGCTTATTGTGTTGAGTTTGTTGTGGCACTACTTAACTACTTATTTGATCAAAACTTGTCACTTAACTTGGTGCCCATTGCAAACATAGACACATATTGTAATAATGATCTCATTTTGCACACTCATAACAAACCTTTGAATTTTTTCAAAACCACTATCTATCTTGAGAACTTTTCTAATCAAGGCTAGTTTTGTGTTTACTTTAAATGTGGGCATGTATTTTGATGATGGCTTAGTTTTTCACATTATAACAAACACCACATGTATTACAAAAAGTTCGATTATCTTGAATAGAAAACTAGTCTTTCATTTGTCTATTTTCTCCCTATTTAGGAAATTTTTTATTTGAACTCTATTTCCTAGACTTCATTTTCTATTTATTCTCATCTCCATCTTATATCATTAAAGCTTTTTCTACCACTTCAGAATATTTTTGAAGATTTAACATTATGAGTTCATGATGAAGTGTTGACTTTAGTCCTTTTACAAACTATTTAATCTTATCTTTCTCTTTTAATACTATAAAGGTGGACAAAATGCCTCAAATCTTGCTTTATATTGTGACACTAATAAATTGCCCGGAGTTAGAAGAATAAATTAAATTTAATATGGCATCATGGAAAACTCTAAGTATTTTATAGGAAAAACTTCTTTAAAGGCCTTCCATGACTATTTTACATTTTCTTTTATAATCTTAATGGTATTCCACCAACAGTTAGCATTTTGATTAGCAGAAAAGTTGTAAGCTTAACCCAAATTTCTTTAGGTATTTGTATAGCATCTAATATTCTCTCAATCTGTTCTACCCATTCTTCAGTTACTAATATGTTAGTTTTTTCTTTAAACACTAGGGGATTAAGTTTCTTAAATTCTCTTAATGTTGAAAAACTTCTACTTTTTTCACTATTTATAGGTTGTGTAGCTCATTACTTGTGAAACCACGAAGTTCATTTAAAAATTTTGTCATTGTTTGGTGAAATTCACCAAACCTATCTCGTCCTTAAAAAGAAGATGGTACAATTCATTATAGTTAAGACATAATAATTAAATATACATAATATTATAATATAACAAAATATATTATTACAAGATTATTCCTACATAAACTGTAGAAATTTACAATCCTTAAAAAAAAGAAACTAAGTAAAACACATAAAAAAAATTACAAGTTTAAGTAACTAAAGTCATAAATATAAAATGATTAATATAGACATATACAAAATTATAAATAAAACATTCTCATAGGTACGAGGCCAGTGTTCCATCAATCTTTAGGATCTCTCTTTGTTATTGACGATTTAAAAAGTTTCATCATTTTAGAAGAAAAGAGTTATAATATCATTGGTTTTTCCTTATTAGTCTCACAATGTGAACTTCTAGTCAATTTTTTTAACAAACTTTTTGCAATGTCAAAAGCATTAAGGAACTTCTTAGTGAAGAATAAATGTCGAACAAAAAGTTTGTTTTAGTTTCCTCTCTTAAGAGCATCATTCTTAACTTCTTTAGAAACTCTTGGACCTAGATCAATATCAAAAAATCAAATATTAACTCTCTACATCTATATCTTACTTTCAGTCTTACTCTAATCTTGTTTGCTCAAAGTTTCCTAAGATCTTCAACAAGGACATCTTTTAATTACATTATTCACTTCGATTAACATACATCAATTGGTCATATTTAGTCCTAACCATACTACAAAATCAAATAAAAGGTATTATTGTAACACCCCCTTCCTTTCATTTCTATTCATGTGGCACATAGTACATTGAAATTATCGAAAAGGCAAAAATCAACGCTTTCTCATAGTGAAGCGAAGTTTTCATTTATTCAAAGGAGTTTATAAAAAGTAACTACATAAATAGTAACAGCTAAAATAGTATTATTTTTTTTTCTANTATACAGATAATGCAATCTCAATCAATATATTATCTAAATGAATCACGCTATCACCTGTGTCCGTTTAAATTCTAATTCTATTCTTATCAACGAACACCTATATGATCATATAAAATCATTACGTACTTATTCGTATAAATAACGACTAATGCCACGGCCCCATACAGAGGAACTGCTTAGAAGCTGGTATAACCACACAGTATCAATCACACACTCGGCCCAAGATAGTCAAAATATCCTAGGCACACAATCAATACCCACATAGGATACAAATATTTCAAACTCCTAAATATAGATACAACCGAGGGTATTTGTAAAATAATAACACTGTTTCTGTATGCCATTTCCACTCCCGGTTATTCACGGCGGTCCACGGCGAGTTGACCGACACCTCCTGCGCGTCTGGTACCGTCTCGCCGTCCTCTTCACGGTGGTGTACCCAGTTCCGGCATTTGGTCACCGGATTTCGGCGAAGGAAGGCTGATCGGGAAGGTGTCTTTCCGGCAAGATTTTCGGCGATTAGTGCAGCTCCGGTGGAATCTGAACCGATCAATGTGCTCTCCGACACTCATACTTCGACGCAGTATGTTTAGATCTCAATTTGAAATAAGTTTCGATGATGATTTGAGGGCCCAAAGTAGGTACCTTGAAATCTGAAATTTTAGGATGTTTAATGATTTTAAATACTTAAATTTGTGTTTTGTGGCATATAGACACCATGGATTGTATCCCGACATCGCGAGGATCACGATGATATGTTCCGTTCATGAAACGAAAACTGAAATTTTGTGGGTTAAATAGTACTCATGAATAGTATTGGTGAACAATAACTTACACATTTTTCGAAGAGATACCTGTAGCGTATGGAGGAGTATTTCGAACGTGTATATCCTCTCCGGGACGGCTTTTCATCATCCACGTAGGTACTGAGTGCCCAGAGGTAAGATAATATGATATTTAAATTATAAAAAAATAGATTTTAATACTTATAATATTTATAATTGCATGAATGTATATCATAACAATGGTTTAAATTGTAGAAAAGTCTCATTGATGGGGAATGAGCATGATTGTGCAATTAGAAGTGTTAGTAATCGTGTTTTAAAATATATATAGTTATAAGCGTAATACCATCACCGTCGACCTGCAGTGCTATATTAGGTATTCTAAATACCTATACAACATTGTATGTCCCACGCTTGTATATACATATGTAATTATGCTCGTGTGATTGAATGATTGAGCAGATGTTGCACTTGATGTTTTGCAATGCTGTCCGTATGGACATGTGTGTATATGTTAATGTGTCATAATTATTGTGCTATAGCAAGGTAATGAGTATAGTTTCACTTCTGATGACATATTGGAATTGCGTGTAATGACGCAATATATGATAATCGATTAAAATATATTTTTGTGAATTTGTATTAATAGTGATATAGTGTATCCATATGCTTGGATTAGAATATATTTCTGTGTCTTATCTTGATTGTGTTATAGTGTATTTATATGACAGAGTGGAATATGTTTTCATGGCTTAGTATTGCTAACATTACGATAAATTCATGCGTATGAAGTCTTTATAGAAGATAAGGACCAATAAATGTGTTTCATAGGTAATTATATTACCTATTATAAAATTATTAACGTGTCTTTTGATTAATGTAGGTAAAATAGTCATTTTGTCATGATTAAGTCGACTAAAAATAAATCTATGTGGCTAACTGGTATAATTGGGATAATTATGGATCGGTAGTTTTTTCATTACATTAGTAAAACCGCTCAGGACGGACCAGTATTATTATAATAAGACTGTGGTGTCCTTTGGGGTATGTTGAATCCACAGCAGTTTCGAATTGATAATAAGACTGTAGTGCCATTCAGGGTATGTTGAACCCACAGCAATTGAAAAATGATAATAAAATCATGGTGCCCGAAGGGTATGTTGAACCCATGGTAGGAAGCAGCTGTTCTCCATGGCGTCCTTGGGTACGTGTAACCCATGGTAGAACTAATTATCCTGTTGGTCTGAGGAATCCGGAGTGGGCGAATGATCATTATGTACATATATTGAAATGTACGGTGGATATTATAACCATGATCTATAACTTGCTTAATTATGACCGATCTATAAGGAAATAAATTTGTGTGCCTACTAGATTCAAACTGCATGGTAGAATACCTCTATCTGTTAAGAGTTGTTTGTGTTTGCGTGAATAGCAATGAGATAGTAACACGTTGTGTTTCATTTGGTATTAAAACTGTCCTAGTTTTCTTGTACAGGTAGGGTAGTTTATATATATAAGCGAACCCTTGCCGAATTACTATAAGAAATACTATTCATATAGTCATTTGTGACATTCCCTTTGTATTTTGATTTTCATATGTAGAGGAGGGTCTAGGATTATTCTTATTTGCAGTCACAATCAGATTTTGTTATGATTGTGAATTTCGAAAATGGTTGAAGTCCGATTACACATTAATAAGTTCTAACTCTTTAGGAGAGAACTTAACCTAGTAGAAACAGAAAGCTAGCATTAGTTTGAAAAAGGAAAATTAGGATTTAAATAAGATAATAGGTTAGGTAATATCTAGGCCGCTTCACTTCAAGTATATAGAATCTTGTCTAGCCCATCAGTATGCTTGTAAAACGAAAGAATATGTGTGAATCCATAATAGATTAAAGATTATGTAAGATGCTTGAGGATATTGTTGAAAAGGCACACTGGGTGTATTGCAGGTCATTCGATAGATTAGTTTACACATTTATACGTATGGTTGAGAATACAATAAGAATATGATGGTGTAGGAACTATGTTATGAGTTACGTTTGTTATTATCAGTGTACCTTAGCGAACGACTAGGATTGGATTGATATGTGTCCTTATAGTGGTATAGTCAAGGTTTATGTAGGTGAAAGAATCTCTAGTATAGGATAAATAATGGTGGACATGTATTTGTGATTATGGTACAACTGTCAGGTTGTCTTGATATAGTAAGAATAAGGAGATAATATGAATGTATGATAAAATAAACTAGTAATGAATCAGTATTGAGATAATTGTGATATATGAATCGGATATGTATGTTCCATTGCACTCAGCTGGGCTTGTAAGCCAGTTTCTAATTGAGATATGATGTTAAAACTGCGATACCCTGAGGGGTAGGTGGAATCCATAACTGTCCTCCAAATAGCTTGTGGCCTAGAGTAACAACCATGATCCATGATGTCTCTAGGTATAATCGATCACTTGTAAACGCAATAAATTACTACCACTAACCTTTCGAGAGTGGAAATGACATACAGAAGAAGCGTTATTGTTTTTACTAATACCCTCGTTTGTATATATTTAGATGTTTGAAATATTTCTATCCTATGAGGATATTGATTCTGTGCCTAGAATATTTTGATTATTTCGAGCCGAGTGTGTGATTGAAATTGTGTGGTTATACCAGTTTCTGATCAGTTTCTATTTATGTGGTTGAGTCATTTAGTTGATATCTATACGTATATCAATGTAGTGATTTTATATGGTTATGTAGGTATTTGTGATAAGAATAGAAAAAGGAATTAAACGAGTACAGGTGATGAAGTTATTCATTTAAAATGCATATTGTTTGAGACTGCATAATCTATGGTGTGGTATGTTATGAGCAATATTACTCTGATTGAGACTGTTTATACAGAAGTCATAGCTGAGATAGTGCTTAGAGTTCTGGATGATATGGCATGAAATCTTGTGTACGTCATTGAGCATATGCTTGTCTGTACATGTACATTGATATATGGACATGCATTTACCTATGCGTGTGGAATTGTATGAAATAGCCAAAATAAGTAGAGATTCAGGTAACATGTTCCTTCGTTTATTTAAGTATTGTATTATCTTACTGAGTAATGTGGTGTGCTCACCCCTTTGTGGGATTATTATTTTTTAGGTGATTACGATATAATAATAGCAGTTCCGGAAAGTGCAGTTGAGGCAAAGATTTTCTAACGAGGCATATTATATCTAAGTTTTAGCCATTGTTATGTAATTTATATTCTATATACTCTGAAATATTATTTTTATTAAAATGCATAACAATTCTTTAGAAAAAAAAAATAATACTATTTTAATTGTTACTATTTATGTGGTTGCTTTCTATAAAATTTTTGGACAAATGAAAACTTTGCTTCACTATAAGAAAGCGTTGATTTTTACTTTTTCGACAATTTCAATGCACTATATGCCACATGAATAGAAATGAAAGGAAGGGGGTGTTACAATCATATAGCAATAAAGGAATCAATAATAGAAAACTCTCTGTTTACTTATTACTTTCTAATTATAACAAAAAAATGCCTAAAAAATCTATACCCTAAGCTTTGATACTAAACTTTGTAACTTCGCTAAACCATTTTTAGAATTTTGGCAAAGATTTGTATTATAAAATTGATATTTCTCTATAATTAAAATATACAAATAAAATTTTAATACTTCTAAAAGTATTTAGTTTCACCAATTACCTCCCAACATCAAATGTAATAACTAATATTTATTACTTAAACATCCATATACTAATTCAAAATTCCCTAAAGTAAGTAAACCTTTAGACTGCTTCATTTATTGTCTCTAATAATACTCGAATTTAAAAAGTAGGAGTAAACTAATGCCTAGTAGGTGTTTATATGTAATGAAGTTTTAAAAATAAAATGAACAAATTCAATTTATTTTTTAAATTCCAAGAACATTTAAAAGAATTATATTTGAAAAAAAAATTATTTTTAACAATTAATTTTCAAATATGATGAAATAAAATATGTATCATTCTATTATGAACAATTTCATAAAATAATCATGCGTACTTTAGGAGAATTATTTCAGGGATCGTTGCCTTACTAATAACCAATATATTTTAAAGGTATCATTCACTAGGATAGTTGTCCCACTTGATTTCTCATTTACGGACTTTCACTGTAAGACAGAAATCATATCCAAAGTCATCGGTGCTTAATTAATTATAGTCATACTAATTTTACATTCGACAAACTTCTCAATAAAAACAGTATCATTTTATATTATCCAACAAAATTATAAAAAAATTAATTTGACTATCTTTAAACAAATATTTCAAGATAAATTTAATCACAACATGTACATATATTGAAAAAAAATTGATACGCATGTACTTAAATTTTTAATAAATTAAATACCTTACTTTTTAGTTTTATAAAATCAAAATTATCGTAATTACACATAAATACCTATCTCGTACTTCAAATAGTTGGTTGATTTATTCCTTCATCAATTTATATCCCTATTTAAAATTACCTCCCGAATAAAATTAACAATAATATTTACTAACCCAAATTTTACTACCTAAAAATTGAGTATAATCCTAAAGTTAATAAAATAATTTCTCTAAATTTTTAATCATTAATTTTGGCCTTGTAATAGAAAAAATAAAAAAAATAACAACTACAATATAATAATAATAATAATAATAATAATAATAATAATAATAATAATAATTTTTGGATGAATAATATTAGTGAAGCCTTCAAATTATTACTGATTAACAAAATGGCCTATGTCTTTAGTGAATTTCATATAATACCTAATATAATACTAAATAATATCAGTGAAGACTGAATGAATCAATTGGCTTCACGTATATACTACAACAAAAGTGAAATGGCCAACAACGTAAGTAGCAATATGGCCATATGTCCTTTATTCAACTTCTAATTAATTTGCTTGTTACATATACATAATTTCACCAATTTATGAACTCCACTCATGCCACTTAGCCAACCTATCCATTTGTGCAATTTTCAATTAATTAATTACTACATGTCTTTTCATTATATATACTAATATAATATAATAATGCATGTAATGACAACTAACCGAATACTTGGCTTTTTTTCATGCCAATTCTTGCATGTAGTAGCCTTGCCATCAATGTTCTCTTCACTTATCAAATATAATATCAATATATTGTACTTTACTAGCCATCATTGTTCTCTCCATTAACAAATATAATATTAATACATTCATGCACTATAAAATTAGCAAAATGTAGTAACATTAATATTAATAATATGCTATTATAGATAACTTAACATTAAACTCTGAGCACATAACATTGTTTAACCTAGATCGATAATGTAGTGATAAGATAATTAAGGACTATGTACCATTAAGAACAACTAGGGATGAGTTATGGTTGCCATGTACACACACACGCCATATAGTAACTGTTTGCTAAATGGGATTGATAATTGCCCATTATTTGAGATAACTACCCACAAGATATAGTAATTACCCATTATCTTGAATAACTGCCCAAGAATTAGAATAATTGGTCACTAATTGGGATAATCACCTATTAATTAAAGTTCATTGTCTACTTAAAGCCTATAAAAGGTAAGGTTCACTTCAATATTGCCAAATTGGTAACATATTTCTTATATTTTACTTTAAACATCTTTATTTTCAGACAAACACACTCTAACTTAAGTATTTGAGATTTATTGTTAAATACATTAACACCTTTGATTTGAGTGATTTTGTAAGAAAAACAGAAGTAAATGACAATTGAGAAAAAGAAATAAAAGATCCTTACAGCTAAAGATCAAAGATTGTGAAAAGAAAATCTATTAAGACTTAGAATTGAAAAATTCAGTAATAACTATTAGCATCATATGTAGGAAATTTGAACAAAAAATCATTTAAAGAAAAATATAGTGATGTCTAGAAAAAAAGAAATTAAGAGAATGATAGATGTAATAGTGGTAGAAGTTAATCAAGATGATAGTACATTAGAAAGAAATGAAGAAATGCGTAGAGAGTCTATAGGGGCAGTGCTAGCATAAGCTAAATAACGAATTCAGACCATGAAGGAGATGATGAAGCAAGTTTGGCATAGTATGCCTAAACCGTTAAAGATAATCCCAAAGTAATGGAGTTGGGAAATATAATGAAGAATGTTAATCCAAATAGGAGGTTAGAGAAATAAATAAATAAAGGTCCAAGTAAAAAACTCAAAAAGGGAAACAACCCTTTGCTAAGGAGGTTGATTACAGCCCACAAAGAAAAGTAAAAGGTCAACTATGAAGGATGAAACAAGTAAGGTTCTTACTATTAAAATGTCATCAACCATCCTTTTTAAATTTATAAGGGAAAAAAGAGAAGATTTTTAACATAAAAAAGAGAAGAAATGAAAGGCTTTCAAGATCTACATGAAGAAATGATTCAGAAAGTGTCAGTAAGAGAAAGTTAGAGAACGACTAAAAAAAAACAAAGCAAAGGGATTTACTTGAAGAATTGAAGAAATTGTAAGAGGAAGTTCGAAAGTTAAAGAAGGAATAGGAACCAAGGTAAGGAAAGAATATAAGTTCAAGAAAAAATCACTATTACATGAGTCAAATGATCCTACGTTGTGTGTGAATTGATAAAAGGAAATGATACATATTCAGGGATTGACAAAGTTAGAAATGTGTCATCCCTTTTCATTAACATTGGAAAGACATGCACGACTCTTGTGCAAGAGGTTAAATAAAGGAAGTATAAAGTCTTTTAAACAATTGTGCCAAGAGTTCATAAGAGAATATTGAGAAGTAAATGTGAAAAGATACCATGCATAGGTATTAAAATTGAGGGCATATAATTTTCCAATTGTTTTAGAAATATTGGGAAAGAGAGTTAAGATTTATACTTTTTGTTATGATTTATTAAAGAAACATGTAACTTTGTGTGATATAACATATTAGGAAGCAAAGAAGGTAGTTACAACCAAGGAAAAAGCTACAGAAGAAAAAAAGAAAAAGAGGGAAAGAAAGGCGAGTAATCAATAATCCTCAAAATTAAAAGGATAATTAAGGAAGTTTTGAGAGAGATAACTAACTAGCGTGCATAATTACCAGACTTGCCATTTTAAAAGTCCTCAATTTAATAATTGATAATGGAGGGAGCAACCATGAAAGCAAAATAATTTCTAACCAAGAAGATTATTAGATGAAAGCCTTGAAACAGTAGAGAAGTTACCACTTCCCCTTCTTGAAAACCTTGATAAAATAATGAAAAGGATATCAAAGTAAGGGAAATTCATAAATTTAAATACTCATCCAAATAAGATCCATGAAGACATAAAGAACAGAGGAATGTTAATAGCATTGAAACAAATAAACACACAAACAAGGGCTAGGAATAGAGACAAATATTATGCCTTCCACCAAATGCATGGGCACAACACTAAAAATTATTTAGAGTTGAGGAAACAAATTAAAAAGTTAATGAATCTCAATGAGTATGTTATAGGTCAAAGAGTGTAAGCAAATGAACATGGGTAAGATATTTCAAGAAGATAGAGAACAATGATTATAATTAGAGGGCTAACTTTAATAGGAGATTCAAACAAGGTTCGTAAAAATTATTCACATTACTCAATGGGATTGGTTATAAAGTATAATATGCTCTTCATTGTGAAAACAAATAAAAAATCGAAATTGAGTAGTGTTTCAATCATGTTCACGAAGAAGGATGTAAAAGGTGTTAACTACCCTTATGATGATACATTGGTATTAATCATGAATATAGTAGCAACATTGATTAATTAAGTATTCATTGATCCCAAGAGCTCAGTCAACATTCTATTTAAAGATACATTGTGCTAATTAAGGATTGAGTAGCTAATGTTAGAGAGAGTGCAAACTTTGTTATACAATTTTGGCAATGTATACGTGACACCATTGATAAATATTCAAAACACGAAAGCTGCAATGTTGATACATTATTTAAAGTTGAAATTTTCATTTGATGATGGGGTCGGAGTGGTATGTTAAGACTAAAAGGAATATAAGAATTATTATGCAACAATTGTAACAAGGAAGTTTTGCATCTCAGCCAAAAACAATAAAGAGCAATAAGAAGAGTATAGGGCAAAGTAACAAATCCAAAAATGAAACTAGCTGAGGAATTAGAATTTGTTGTGCTTGAAGGTGAGAATTCCTTCAAATTTGTGAAGGTAGGTTTCAAGTTATGAAAATGTGACAAAAAATAAATTCTATGCCTTTTGAAAGAATTTTCACTTTCTCGTATTGATCAGGCCCCATCCTCCATTTTACAATTTGGAGTAATATATCTATTATTCGTTGAAAATGTACAATTTAACATACAAAAAAATGTTTAAGTTATTTGTATTCACCAGTGACACAATATGTGATATTGTTAATTGAAATGATAAGTTATATCAGTGGATTAAATGGTTATAATTTTTACAGTTTTTTGTTAGAAAATAATTAGAACTTGAAAGGTAAAATTATTGAAGAAGAGCAAACTTTATGTAGATAAAATAAAGAAACAAGAAACAATAGTAATATAATGTGTAAAGGAAAGGAAACAAATTTACAAATAACGTGCTTCCAGTCACTATAAAATAGTCGCTTTTTTTAAGATACTATTCGTCCCTACTAACCGATGTTGCATATAAGTTAAACAAATACATCTTCATGTTAAACTAATATATTTGATTATTTGCCTACAATGTGTATTTGTGAAAGAAAAAATAGATTCTTGAAAGTTACAAACCTGCAAAAAATCAAAGTTTTATTTCTATAGGTAAAAAAATACTAGAATTTTAATGTAAAAAATATAAAATTTAATGCAAAAAAATTTTAGAAGAATGGTGAGAGAATATAAAAGAAATTTTGATAATGTATATATTTTTGGTAGCCATCACATATCTCTAATTTATAGATATACATACAACTTTTATAGAGACACCTTTATTTATAGTAGATTTTTATTTAAAACCATTATGTCATGTTTAAACTTAACTAAAGGTGTAAATTAAATCAAAGGTAGCTAACATGAAAAAGCACCATAAAGAGTCATATCTATTCAGTTAAAGACGTGACTTTGAAAATCTAGAGCTATAGTTTTGTGTAAACAATCCATTAAATAGTTAAAAATAAAGAATCATGCACCACAACTAAGAAATTAGCATTACAGTGCCCAACTCATGGCCTTTAATGGTATTTCCATTTGGGCGTCATAACCTTGAGTAGCTAAAGCTGTATCACTAGTGCTCTTGATTTATAAAGTATATATACACATATACATGCTTTCTTCATGCATTATTTTGAAAATCTTCAATATTTTCTCGATTGGGTCATTAGGGGGTTTTTAGTTTTTATTTTGTACCCTTCATTATTCACGTTCTCATGAATCTTTGCCATTTTTCTATTTCTTGCCTTTTAAGTATCATGTTGTAGGACAAAACTACTAATTCTTGTCTAGTTTATTAAGGAAATTACAATTGCGAATCCTTCTTACGTATGGAGGGACTAATAACAGAGAGTTTTGTAAATCATGCCCAATTCTTTTCTTGATTTGATATGTTTACTATGCAAGTTGATCTATGTTAATTTATTTAGGTTACTATAGAGCTTTAATTTGAATCTCGACTTTACAAAATCTAAAAGATTATAGCACTCTAAGCATCCACTTTGAGCACTTTTCCTTTGCATTAGAAGGCTTACAGAAGAACAAATGAAAAGTTTGTGATTATGGCATCGAGTGAATTAATTACTCACATTAGAAATTATTGAATTTGATTTAGAATCCTTATTTGACATCAATGATGAGTATGCCTTCAAGTTTCTAGTGTCAATAAGGTTATAATTTCATTTTTAAGGTATATTTGCTATTAATATCAAATTTATTAAACCTTTTCAAAGAATGATCAAATGACATAACATGTAACAATTACAAAATTTTATAGCATGAAATGTTCACGTTTAAAACCTAACATATATCATACATGTGTCTAGAAAAACATCCATAAGATTAGTCTCTTACCTTGTTCACTTGATAAAATAATGAAAAATTTTCAAATATGATGAGATCTCTACAATCTACACTATTATAGGGGATACTATTCCTTAGCCAAATTATGAGGAGAAGTACTCGGTTTTTCAATTTTTCATCCTTTGAAAAAAATGGTAAAGTTACCCTTTTATACTTAAATAATATCCAAAATTACAACATTAACCTTTAAGTAGATTAATAGAAATGTACTAAGGACAAAAAAATAACTATTTAATAATTATCATTTATTGCATTTTGATCCGTATACTTTTACATAATTACATTTACTTAACCATTAGGTAAATAATTAAATATAACTTTAAAGACTTAATTATAATTATCTAATAATTGATTATTTGCATTTAAATCTTTTAATAACCTATAGTATCAAAAGTGACATGTAATTTACATTAAATTATATGAAAATGCAAAGTTATGAAAATTCCTTAAGCATATTAAAGAACTCCAAACAAATATATAATACTTATATGTTTTTATTTCGACTAATATATTATGTAAAAAGTTTTAATCTTTGTATCGATAATATTTTCTCTTTCAACAATATTTATTTCCACTTTAGCTATTGATGTGACCATATAAATTTAATGTGAAATAACTGTAAACTTATTTCGATTATTTTAGATTTCAAATATTTTGAAAGTTCAATGATTATGGTTAATATTTAATAATGTGCTATAATTCTTAAACCACTATAAAATAAACTTCATCTAATCTCATTTTAATTGTACGTATCATATGAATAATATCATTTTGTTATCCAATTTTAATCAAGTAAAGGTCTATGATGTGTTAAATTCTATATTAATATAAATACGAACTATTGATTATTATGCACTAAACTCGTTATCACTAACTTCTTCATATGTCATTTAATTCATTTAGGCAAAATATTTATTATTTTAGTCATTTATCAATATTTGTTTATACTTAAATCTAAATCAAATTAACAAAAACTTTAATATTATGTATATCGAGTTAACGGATTCTATTTTGACCATCATTCGTTTTTGTATATAAACAACACATGACTAAACTAGCTTTAACATACAAAATGTAATTAATCTTGTACTTATATACCATAGGAACTAAGTACATTTTCATCAAATTCAACCATGATGTTTTAGGTCAAAAGATTATATCGTACACTAGTACAATCATATAATAAATTATTGACTACATACACTACTATATGATTTAACATTAATTGATCATGTTCGAAAAATGATTCTTTAACTATTAATTCATACTAATGCCCTTATAATGTGACTATCATCATTACGCATATTAATATCATTTATGATATTTATCAGAGACATTTAGTATATCTATTATACGATATTGTTGTCCATTTAATATGATTTATGATAATACGAATGACTTTTAAAATATATTCTAGCAATCTCTAACTTGCATTAAAGCCATCTGTTGTTATATCTCATACATATTTTCTCAAAATGATACTCTAGTTATTTTTGTGTTGTCGCTTTAGTCAATGGGTTAGTGATGTTGTTCACTGGAATACTTTCTAAATGATTATTTCAACTCTAATAAACTTTCTTAAAATGTGATATTTCTAAATAACTTATATTTGTTTTGCTTTTGATTCTTTTACCTGAGCAATAACTCTAGTATTGTCACAAAACATTATTTAAAACATGCTTATCGGATAAATCATGTTTAGAACCACACATAGTTCAGATACGAACTTGCGTATACAAGCGGTCTCTTTTGCTACTTTTAAAGAGGCAATATATTCAATTTTAGTTGTGAAGTTTACTATTGTTGTTTGTTTTCCAACTAACAACTCCTTAATTACATACAAAAATAAATATTGATATAAACTTACGATGATCAACATCTAATTAAAAATCCAAATCTGAGTATCTCTAAATGTTTAACTCGGAACATCCTTAACTTAGAACTAAATACTTAATCTTTCTTAAATACTAAAGGATTGATTTCACTGCTGACTAATATTTCTCTCTTGGATTAACTTGATATATGCTTGTAACACTACAACATATGCTATATCAGGTCTTGTATACAATATTGCGTACATCAAACTACTTATAGCTAAAGCATAAGGTATGTTATGCATCCATTGTCACTCTTCATCGATTTTTAAACTCATATCTTTTGAAAGTTAAAGACCATGGATGAAAGGCAATAGTCCTTTTTTATAGTTCTCTATTTGAAACTTTTTCAACATTCAATCTATGTACAATTTGGGATAATTTTATTATCCTTTTCACTCTATCTTTATATATATGAATTCCAAGGATATGGTTTACTTTTCCTAAATCTTTCATAGAGAAAGTTTTGGATAATCATCACTTTAGTCATCATGCCAACATCATTTCCTGTCAGTAGTATGTCATCTATATATAATATAAGAAACATAATGGCTTGATTTTTAATTCATTTATAAACACAAGATTCATCTAAATTTTTTTGTAAATTCAAACAATTTGATTACTTCATAAATATTTCAACTTTTGAAAGTTTGTTTCAATTCGTAATTACATTAATGCAACTTGCATATTTTATTTTTGTTTGTAATGGATACAAAATATATGAGTTGTTTCATATAAATATTTTCCTCAAGATACCTATTGAGGAATCCTATTTTGTCATCCATCTATCAGATCTCATAATCATAGTGTATAGTAAAAACTAGCATAATTCGGATAGACTAAATCATAGCTATAGGTGAAAAAGTTTTCACATAACCTTTTGCCACTAGTTGAGCTTTATAAGTCTCGACTTGGCCATCCTTACCAATCTTTCTCTTAAAAATCTATTTATAACCAATAGGAGTTATTCCTTCTAGCAAATAAACAAGTGTCCAGACTTGGTTAGCACACATAGATTTAGATTCTAAATGCTTCACTTTAATTATTTACTTAAATCTCTATCTACAATATTTTCTTCATAACTTCTAAAATCATTACCATGATCAGTTTTTTCCCTGAAATATAAGTGAAACTCATGCTTATAGAGAAGCCCATATTAGACTAGAGGTTTCAATATTCTAAAAGATTTTCGAATTGGAATTGGTACTAAGGTTTATTGGCTAGACATTCTAGTTTCAATAATGTCAGTTTGAGAATTTGAGAACTTTTCCTCAAACTTAATATTTCTACCTACATCACCTTATTCTGAAAACTCATTCTCTAAAAAGTGTGCATTCCTACTGATCGAAATTCTTTGATCAGAAGGGAAATAAAAAAAAATTACTAAATTACCTTTTAGGATATCCAATAAATCAACATTTCTCTAATTTTACACTTAACTTATTAGTGTTAACAAACTTAATATAAGTTGTACAATCCCAAATTCTCATATAATTAAAACTGAATTTATTCATATTCCATATTTCATGTGGAGTCTTTTGGATTGATTTTAATGAGACTTTATTTAGATGTGCACAGTGGTCTAAAACATATATCCCTATAAATATACTGACAAATTTATGAAACTCGTCATAGATTGTACCACATCTAATAAGGTACGATTCTTCCTTTTTGCAATATTATTAAGCTACGGTGTATAAAGAGGAGTTAAGTGGAAAACTATTATGTTATTCTTTAAGAATTCTCTATGTTTTGTGCTCAAATTTTCTCCTCCACAATCTGATCGTAGAGCTTTAATACTCTTTCTTATTTATTTATTTTTTACTTCGTTCTTGAATTCTTTAAACATTTCAAAGAATTATGATTTATATTTCATTAAAATCACATAAATATACTATCGCATATCATTGGTAAAGGAAATAAATACTCAAACCCTTCTGTGGGAATCTCATATCCATTTAAAATATAAGTAATAACTTTTAACCAAGTATATAAAAAAACACTAAATTTCTTTTTTCTCCTTCTATTATAATTAAAGTAAACATTCATCATCATTCAACATATATACTTATTTACAACATATATAATATATTAAAAATATAATTTATAACAAAAGTATAATTATTATAGCAACAAAATCTTATATGTCTAACTCTCTTAACAGGTCACTGTCCCAAAAATTTACCCGGTTCTGCTACCCTACTAACTATACCTGAAAATTATTTTAACCATAGAGTGAGTAATTTAAAATTACTCAGTAAGAACTATAAAATCTAACAAAATAATTTAATAAATTATAATATTCTAATCATACAAATAATAACTAATCAAAACAATAACATATCCTATATATCCAATGTTACAACAGTAACTAGTTAGTTTAATCCATCATAACTATGCAATTAACAGTTCATTTAGAATATTATGAATAATCATAGTATAGTACTACTTTTCTCTGTACATACAAATCATACTCTCCTTACAGTACAAATCATACTCTATTCCATCCTCAAGCAAAACCAAAATAGAAACAGTGGTCAGTCGCTTCTTTAAGACTTAAAAACTCTCCTCACAACCATCTGATCAAAGGAATGGGGTTCCCTGCTAAGTTAAATTGGTTAGTGGCTTAGCAATCATGCAAATTCTTGCACAAATCTCTTATAATACCCCATAAGACCCAAAAAACTTCTTACTTCTCTAACAGTTTTGGACTTTTGCCACTCCAAAATTACTTTTACCTTACTATGATCCACCATTATCCCTTCTTTTGACACTACATGTCCTAGAAATACCACTTTTTCCATCCAAAACTCACATTTTGATAATTTGGCATACAACTCAATTGCCATAGCACAAACCTCAAATGTTGAGTATGATCACTTTTTAACCGAGAATATATCAGAATATCATCTATAAATGCCACAAAAAATATGTCCAAATAGTCATGAAATACTCTATTCATCAAATCCATAAAGACTGCTGGAGAATTAATCAACTTGAAAGGCATCACAATAAACTCGTAGTGTCCATAACGAGTGCGAAAGGCAATCTTGGATATATCCTTGTCGGCAATTCACAACTAATGATATCCTAACCTTAGATCAATTTTAAAAAATACGGATCGATTGATCAAAGAGGTCATCTTTGGGGCAGTGGGTACTTATTCTTCACCGTCAGCTTATTCAACTCTCTATAGTCAGTACACATCGAGAGCGACCAATCTTTCTTCTTTACAAATAATATCAGTGCTCCTCATGGTGAATGACTTGGGTAGATAAACCCCATTTTCCAGCAACTCTTGTAATTACTTCTTTAATTCTTGTAGTTCAGTTGGAGCCATACGGTATGGAACTTTTGAGATTGGGGTTGTACCAGGTTCTAACTTTATACTAAACTTCACTTCTCGTTCTAGAGCTAATTTGGTAACTATTCTGAAAATACATCTAAAAATTAATTTACTATAGGAATATCCTATATCCTTTATTTTAGCACTTCACTCTCATGTACAACATGAGCTAAGTACCCCATACATCTTTTTGTCAACATACTCCTAACTTGCTTATTACTAATAATCATGCTAAGTTGTCTACCCTCACCAAAACTAAATTTATCCCTATCATTTAATTGAAATCGGGCCTTCTTCTTTCGGCAGTCAATTTCCACATTATACCTCTCCAAAAAGTCCATACCTAAAATAATATCAAAATTAGGCATGTGTAACACAATTAGATCTACTCCTAACTCTCTATCCTATATTACTACCTGTTCATCCTATAGAATCATGTCAATTTCTACCCTATCCCCATCTAACATCTCTACCTAGATAGAATATGGTGGATTAGAGGGTTTTATTTTCAGTCTTTCTAGCACAACAAAGGCAATAAAAGAATGGGTAGCCCTAGAATCTATTAAAGCATACAAAGGAGTAGAATGAAATAGAAGCTGACTAGTTACTCTGGAAGGGCTAGCCTCTAATTGGCTCTGAGTTATCATATACACTCGAGCCTATGACCTTTTGATAGTCTAAACTGGTTGAGCATTAGGAAATTGTGCCATGGCGCGACATTTTGTTATTGTGCCAATTCTTCATATTCTTTTGAGAAAAAAATTTTCTTTTGGCCTTCCAATTTTGTGGTCTTGAATTGCGTTATTCCACATATGAGGAAGGACCAGAAAATTGAGTAGCAGGTGCAGGTAATACAAGTGTAGTGGATGGTTTGCCCCTTAGCTTGTTAGCATTAGCTTCTATTCTTAATGCTCTATCTAGGGCTTCTGCATAATCCACTCGAAGTTGTGTTCTTAGCAGTTCAATTAGAATATTACGAATAATCATAGTATAGTACTACTTTTTTCTGTACATACAATTCCGGACATCACAATACACATCATACTCTATTCCATCTTCAAGCAATACCAGAATAGAAGCAGTGGTCAGTCGCCTCTTTAAGACTTGAAAACTCTCCTCACAACCATCTGACCAAAGGAATGGGGTTCCCTGCTAAGTTAGATTGGTGAGTGGCTTAGCAATCATGCAAATTCTTGCACAAATCTCTTATAATACCCCATAAGACCTAAAAAACTTCTTACTTCTCTAATAGTTTTGGACTTTTGCCACTCCAAAATTACTTTTACCTTACTATGATCTACCATTATCCCTTCTTTTGACACTACATGTTCCAGAAATACCACTTTTTCTATCCAAAACTTACATTTTGAGAATTTGGCATACAACTCAATCGCTATAGCACAAACCTCAAATGCTGAGTATGATCACTTTTTGACCGAGAATATATTAGAATATCATCTATAAACACCACAAAAAATATGTCCAAATAGTCATGAAATACTCTATTCATCAAATCCATAAAGACTGCTGGAGCATTAATCAACTCGAAAGGCATCACAATAAACTCGTAATGTCCATAATGAGTGCGAAAGGCAATCTTGGATATATCCTTGTCGACAATTCACAACTAATGATATCCTAACCTCATATCAATTTTAGAAAATACGGATGCTTCTTTCAATTGATCAAAGAGGTCATCTTTGGGGCAGTGGGTACTTATTCTTCATCGTCGGCTTATTCAACTCTTTATAGTCAGTACACATCCGGAGCGACCAGTCTTTCTTCTTTACAAACAATATCGGTGCTCCTCATGGTGAATAACTTGGGCAGATAAACCCTTTTTCCAGCAACTCTTGTAATTACTTCTTTAATTTTTGTAGTTCAGTTGGAGCCATACGGTATGGAGCTTTTGAGATTGTGGCTATACCAGGTTTTAACTCTATACTAAACTTCACTTCTCGTTCTAGAGCTAATCTTGGTAATTATTCTGAAAATACATCTAAAAATTAATTTACTATAGGAATATCCTGTATCCCCTATTTTAGCACTTCACTTTCATGTATAACATGAGTTAAGTATCCCATACATCTTTTTGTCAACATACTCCTAACTTGCATATTACTAATAATCATGTTAAGTTGTCTACCCTCACCGAAACTAAATTTATCCCCATTATTTAACTGAAATCGGGCCTTCTTCTTTCGGCAGTTAATTTCCACATTATACCTCTCCAAAAAGTCTATGTCTAAAATAATATCAAAATTAGGCATGTGTAACACAATCAAATCTACTCCTAACTCTCTATCCTGTATTACTACCTGCTCATCTTAGAGAATCATCTCTATTTCTACCCTATCCCCATCTAACATCTCTACCTAGATAGAATATGGTGGATTAGAGGGTTTTATTTTCAACCTTTCTAGCACAACAAAAGCAATAAAAGAATGGGTAGCCCTAGAATCTACTAAGGCATATAAAAGAGTAGAATGAAATAGAAGCTAACTAGTTACTCTGGAAGAGTTAGCCTTTACTTGGCTCTGAGTTATAGTATACACTCGAGCCTATGACCTTTTGATAGTCTGAACAGGTTGAGCATTGGGAAATTGTGCCTTGGCGTGACATCTTGTTATTATGCCAATTCTTCATATTCTTTTGAGGAAAAAATTTCCTTTTGCCCTTCCAATTTTGTGGTTTTGAATTGCGTTATTCCACATATGAGGAAGGACCATAAAATTGAGTAGCAGGTGCAAGTAATGCAAGTGCAGTGGATGGTTTTTCCCTTATCTTATTAGCATTAGCTTTTATTCTTAATACTCTATCTGGGGTTTCTGCATAATCCACTCGAAGTTGTGTTCTCAATGTTAGATGGATAGCTATATCCCATCGATGCCCTTGTAAAAATTTATCCCTCATGACTTCAAGTGTGCTGACCATTTCGGTGGCAAATCTGGTCAAAGCATTGAATTTAGTGGAGTATTCTTTAACACTCATTCCTCCCTACTGTAAGATTACAAATTTTTGTACCTTTGCAGCCACAACATCTACAGATCTATACTGCTCTTTAAAAAATTTCTTGAATGCTACCCAATTACTAAAGACAACCGGCATAGAGATTGTTGAAAGTGGTGGTGATTTAAGTTGGTTAAAGAAGCCAGTTGGTATCGTGTGCTGCAGGCATGAAAAGGTGTCAGTTAAGGTCCTTCACCTATAGCAGTGCAATATCGACTCTTATTTAGTTGAAGGAAAGCTCAGTTTTTGGAATTTTATAGCTATGTAATCGTACAACATAGAAGATATTATGTTTTTATTTTTCTTCTTTAAAGTTGAGTAGCTGCTTGTATAAATAGACAACAACACTAGTAAATTTCTTGAGCCAACATACAAACACATAATGCATTTGCTTCTGTTTTTCTAAAATTGTCTCAGTATCAGAGCCGCCACCATGTCTAATCACTCCACACATTCAAGCCATGTCTTGAGTCAAGAAAGCAATCAGCCCTCAAGCTTAGCACTCACTTGAAACCAAACATTAAATCCAACATAGCTATCCATCTATGCACCAGTAAAACTTGACAGGAACAATTTCCTTGTGTGGAAAACACAAATGTCGCCCACCATCAGAGGCAATGATTTAGAAGGATACATAGATGACTCAAAGGATGCTCCAGACAGATACATCATCTCGTCGAATAAGGAACAAGGCTTAACAAGAACTGAAAACCCATCTTTCATCCACTAATGAAAGCAAGACCAACTTCTTCTAAGTTGGCTATTCTCAGCTATCAGTGAAGGAGCCTTAACATCCTTCACAAATTACATCTCTTCATAGGAACTATGGGATGCAATTACAAGGATGTATTCCTCTTCATCTAAAGGAAGGATTATGCAGCTTAAAAATCAACTCCAGAACACCAAAAAAGGTTCAATGGCTATAAGTGATTACTATGCACGAATCAGAGGACTTGCTGATGCACTTGCAATTTTTGGAAAACCAGTAAATGAGCAAGATCTTATGGAACATATACTAAATGGACTTGGGGGAGAGTATGTTGTCAGCATAGCATCTAGAATGCACAATATGACACTTGAGGATGTTTATGCTGAACTTCTCATTTTTGAGAGTTGCTTGGAACACAATAACATGACAGGAAATGTAAGCATTGAAGCAAACCTTGCATCTGGGAACAATCAACAAAACATTCAGAGAAAGAGGAAGGGGCAGATATAATCAAGAAAGAGGTCAGCAACCCAAAATAACATGTCAGGCATGCAACAAATCAGGACACTCTGCAACTGCTTGCTGGTATCAATTTGATCAGGAGTTTGACGCCAAAAACACCAGTAATCAACCTCAATCCTCAGCCTATGTCACTCAGCACGTGCCACCAAAGAAAGCAGGTTAGTACCTTGACAGTGGAGTTACTAATCATATGACTAATGACTTGGCTAACATCTCCATCAAATCAGAATTCAAAGGAAAGAAAAATCTTGCCATAGGAGATGGAAGAAACTTTAAATTTCCCATATTGTACATAGCCACCTGCACACAACAAATGCATTTCCTTTAAAACTCACTGATATCCTTTTTGTTCCACAAATCACAAAGAATTTGCTGAGTATTTCGAAACTTGCATATGATAATAACCTGACAATTGAGTTTAATGAGATTGGCTGTGTTGTGAAGGACAAGATGCAAAAGGAAGTGCTGCAGCTAAAGGAGGTCTATACTTGCTGAAAGGAGTGAAGAAGATTGGGGACATAGTCGTTAGAAACCTAAATAAGTCTAAGTGTTTGTTTTCTACAATCTTTGTGTTTGATTCTACAAATGAGAGTCATATAAATGCTAATACTAAATCTATAATGAGTTCTTCTAGTGAAAGTGTCAGCAGGTCTAAGAATGAATCTGAAAATGTTCTAGATATGCTCCATAGGAGGTTTGGTCACCCAAATGAACAAACACTCAAAAAAAAACTTTCAACTTGTAAGAATTTTTCTATCAATGAAAACCAATCTCTTCATGTTTGTGAAACATGTTACTCGGGTAAAAATCATATGCTCAGTTTTAATAACAGTACATCGCATGCTAGTGAACCTTTTGAACTCCTTCACTTAGACCTATGGGGTCCAGCACCTTGTTCATCCAGAAATGATTATAAATACTACTAGAATGTGGTAGATGATTTCAGTAGATATTCATGAATTTTTCCTCTTCAATATAAGTCTCAAACAACACAAGTCTTTACAGAATTCAAAAAAACAAATTCAAACACTCTTGAACAGAAGAATCATAACTCTTCTAACTGATATGAGAGGAAATTTCAACCTTTACAGAACATTCTAAAGGAAAAAGGAGTAAGTATGAGATTTTCCTGCCCATTTACCTCTCACCAAAATGGAAGAGTAGAGAGAAAACATAGGCACATTACTGAAACTGGACTAACTCTTATTGCACAATCTGGTTTACCTCTCAATTTTCAGTGGGATGCCTTTGAAACTTCAGTCTACCTAATCAACAGAATGCCAACATTGATTTTGAATAATATTTCACCATTTGAAAAATTATTCAATGGATCACCAGACTACTCATTCTTGAAAAGCTTTGGCTGTGCATGTTTTCCCACTTAAGGCATTATAATGAGCACAAACTGAATTACCATACACAAAAATGCATTTTCATAGGCTATAGCCCCAGACATAAAGGCTAAAGATGTCTAAGTAATTCAAGAAAAATTTTCATAGCCAGACATGTAGTTTTTAATGAGCGAGACTTCCCATATAAGTCGGATCCAACATTCTCAAATGTAAAAAGCACAAGCCAGGATCATAATCTTTTTAACTACACTCAACTTGTGTCAATTCCCATGCCATCTACAAGTTCCTTTGATTGAAGTTTAGCAGCTCCTCAGACCACATCAACAACACCCTCTCAAGCACTTCCTGATTCAACAAGTCAGCCTCAGGTGAGAACCCTTTCTGAATCCTCTAATACCTCAAACATGAAAGTCAAACACACACCCTTTCAAGTTAAGAACAGAACCTATCAATGTTGATCATTAAGCTGTGCAAGTCACAAATATCCATCCTACCGTCACTAGATCAAAGGCTAGAATCTTCAAACCGAAATTATATCAGCTTGAAATGGTAAAGAGTGAAGACAACAAACTTCTTGTATCTGCTGAAGAAGCTGGAGGAATGTCATGACAGATGACTTTCAGGCCTTGATCAGATATGAAACCTGGGAGCTAGTACCTTACCCAGAGGACATGAAACTGATTGGAAATAGATGGATTTTTAAGATTAAACACAATCCAAATGGCACCACAGCAAGGTATAAAGCAAGATTGATTGCCAAAGGTTATAGTCAGACAGCTGAAGTTGATTATTTTGAAACTTTTAGCCCAGTCATCAAGTCTACAACAATAAGAGATGTTTTAAGCATAACAGTTCATTATGATTGGGATGTGAAGTACGTAGATGTTAACAACGCTTTCTTGAATGAAAACTTGTCTGAAATTGTGTATATGCCACAGCCCAAAGGCTTCATAGATCAGAGAAAATCTGAACATGTTTGCAGGTTCAAAAAGGCTCTATATGATCTTAAACAAGCTTCTCGAGTTTGATATGAGAAATTGAGAGAAAAATTGATGGAATGGGGATTTGTTAACTTGAAAATAGACTCATTGTTGTTTTGTTGACTGAAGAACAAGCTTCAGTGATGCTTCTTGTCTATGCTGATGATATACTCATCACAGGAAGCAAGAGGAAGTGGTTCAGAGAGTAATTCAGAAACTCAACAGTACATTCTCTTTAAAAGTTCTAGGGTCTCTCAATTACTTCTTAGGAATTGAAGTCACAAGAGATCATCATGGAATGCACTTGAAACAAACCAAATATATTCAAGATTTGCTCAAGAAGATTGGCATGACAGATTGCAAGGAAAGTCCCTCTCCCATGACTACATGTGACAAATTCACCAAAGAAGAAAGTGCTGATTTTAAAGATGCCACACTTTACCGGAGCCTAATAGAAACTCTGCAATACGTGACTCTGACAAGGCTAGAAATTACATTTGCTGTCAACAAGTTAAGCCAATACTCGCATTCACCAAATTATACTCATTGGATGGGATGCAAACGAATTTTAAGGTATCTACAAGGAACCCAAAGTCTTGGGTTGTATTATATTGCCAGTGGGAGAATGGAAGTAGAATGTTTTGCAGATGCTAATTGGGCAGCTGATATGAACGATAGAAAATCAATAAGTGGATTTGTGATATTTCTTGCTGGAAACCAAATTTCATGGAGTTCTCGGAGACAAAATGTGGTGGCGAAATCAAGTGCAGAGTCCGATTATAGGTCCCTATCTCTAGCAGCAGCAGAACTGGCTTGGTTAAAGTCATTACTTTCTGAATTAAATATGAAAATCAGCAAGACAAAAGTAATATGGTGTGATAATATTAGTGCAACCTCTCTTGCTGCCAATCCAATTATGCATGGAAGATCAAAGCACATTGAAATTGATGTGCATTTTATTAACGGGAAAGTAGCTGATAAGGAGATTAAAATCAGGTATATTCCAACCGAGGAGCAGCTGGCAGATATACTGACTAAACCCCTGCCAATTCAGAGATTTAAAACTCAGAAACAAACTCAATATCATAGAAGACAGTTGAGTTTGAGGGGGAGTGTTGAGAGTGGTGGTGATTTGAGTTGATTAAAGAAGCCAGCTGGTATTGTGTGCTGCAAGCATGATATGGTAGGAAAAGGTGTTAGCTAAGGTCCCTCACCTATGGCAGTGCAATGTCGACTATTATTCAGCTAAAGGAAAGCTCAGTGTTTGGAATTTTATAGCCGTGTTATCACACAACACAGAAGACATCATATTTGTATTTTTCTTCTTTAGTGTTGAGTAGCTGCTTGTATAAAGAGACAACAACTCTTGTAAATTTCTTGAGCCGAAATACAAACACACTTTATACATTTGCTTCTGGTTTTCTAAAATTATCTAAGAGAAGCATTTCCGGTGGCACTGGGCTAAAGGCGAGCCAGTTACGTCAGAAATTTGCTTGAGAATGCATTACGTTTGTGTTGGAACCAATGATTTTTGTGGCATCCTAGTTGCCAGATAGCCAAATACCAAGCACTGCCAACATCTGGATGTTGAGGCCATCGATTTCTTAGATTGGTGTGAGATTAATTTATTTCCTAACTGTTGCAGTGCAGTTTCAAACTTTTGTTGCTTGTCATCTGCTATACCAACATGCATATATATTTATATATTTTTAATTTCTTATGGTTTGCTGTCCAGAATGAGGTAACGTGAACAAGGCATGTCGTTCAGGTCAGGTAGATTTATTTGTACAACTGTGCAATAACTGTTACAGTTTTGAATCTTCTGATGAAGTTAAATGCATTGGTGACAAGCTCGGTTTGTCGACGTCAACATTTTTGGCATTTGGTATTAGAGGAATAAAAAAGGTTGAAGTCAGTAATCGGTGCATGGTGTTTGCACCTTTTGCATCTTTGATTGTTTTAACTGGTGCATCATCAAGTATAATACAAATCGTCATTCTGGTCAATAATGTATCTCCACCAGACTTAAATGGTTTCAGAGTAACTGTTCACCGAACAATTCAGATTCTAAGTTTACTGCATGCTTACATTCATCTTCATAGATGGTAAGGAAATTGGAAACATTTTACCTTGTGGCTGGAAGCCCAGAGTGAGACATTTGTTCCTGTCCAATTTTAGAGCTTGGTTATGTGCTTTAGCTACTTTATGGGAAATGCGGTAAAAGGATTAAATCAAGATTTTATCTGAGCAAACTGTCTGTGTAGGAGACAGATTTCTATTTTATATTTTTCTGAGAGGCCAAGTGCCAATATAGATGTCATTTTGTGAAAAATTATTGCTACTTTTATAGAGTTTTCCGCTAGAGTTGTTCTTTTCTGCTGAATATTTCCTGCATCCCAGCTTCCTGTGCCTCACTAAAACATACGTTTCATTGGCCTTCGATTACAAATTTCTGATTCATAAGTTTTATGACTTCCGTGCAAAAAGAGCTGGAAAGCAGTGCACTGTGCTCCCATTGCCTCTTTGTTAAAATGTTATTGTTTTCCTGAAAATGTTTCATTTTTATGGAATCTTTTCATCATACCGATACTTTGCTGTGAAGTGCGCTTGTCTCTCTTTTCCGTGTTATTTATGCGCACATAATGTTTGAATTATGCCACTCACTTGTTTACTGGATGACTGAATTACCTCCGCCTTTGCTTCTTTTCCGCTAGTTCTTATCCATCCATGCACTTATGTCACTCACTTTGTTGCATAAACATCTTTGTGTTTTACAATTGCTTGTATTGGCCAGATTTCAACGCAGATGTAATTCCTTTAGGTTTAATTGTGTTATTGAAGATTCTACATCAAATCAGCTTATGGTTTCATTATCATTGATTTGGGCATGCACTAATTTCATTACATCCATGTGGCCGAAGAGAACCCAAGCAAAATGTAGATTGAAGAAATTAATTCTAAGAGAAGAAGTTATGTGGAGGAAGAAAGCCTTGGCTGTACGGGCCAGATAAGATGATAACAATATTACTCTGTCCCATAAAACTATTAATGGAAGAAGCAGAAACTTGGTTGTCAAACAAGAAGCAAATGAGGGGTACCATAGATTATGCAATCTCAACCTACTAAAGAACCATCAACTCAAGAACTCACAGTTGGAAAGAATTAATTCAAGAAATCAAAGAGAAAACCAGAGAATCGAAAGCGAAGAGACTGAGAGATTAAGAGCTGTTCAAGGAAGGCTTATTTCTTTTATTCGACTGTATTCAGTAATTACCAAACAAACGGTAATTTGCAGCTTATATAGTCAACTCATTACATGTGTACAAATCTTACTTGACTACTTATCGAAATGGCTAAACTACCCTTAACAAACTTAACGACCCGAAAACGACCAAAACAGAATTAGTATTCACAGGTACAATACAGAATTTGCTTTTGAAATGGAAAGAGAAGTTATTCGATATTTCTCTGAGTTGCACTTGGCTTAAGGGTTGTTTGGTTGGCAATTCATGAGTTTAATTGGGGAACCATAACGGAAGGATGTGGAAGATGGATGGAAGATAGTTCGTACCAGAGGAAATGAAAAAGGCTACTTTTGATTGTTGCCTTAATAAGGTGTTGGGGCCAGATGTTTTATTTTTTTAGTATTTTTCTGGAATTGTTGCAAAGTTATGAAAGGCGACGATGAAAGTTTTTGGTGATTTTTATGAGGGTGGAGTGGATGGTAGAATTACCAACGCTATCTTCATGTACGTCGGCCCTAAGAGGAAATACATGCTAACAAATTACGATTTATAGCTTGTTAGCCTTGTCAAGAGCTTGTCTAAGATCATTTCCAGAGTTCCCTCCCTTAGATTGAAAGAGGTACTCGGTGATACCATATCCCTGGTCAATTCACATTCATTGAAGACAGACAAATTTGATGAAATCTTGGTTGCCAACGAAGCTGTGGAGTGTAAGAGTGGGGAAAAACAAGAAAAAAGAAAGAGATGATTGTGATCAAAATTGTCTTTGAAAAGGCCTTTGATCGATTGGGGTTTTTTAGATTTTATGCTCCAAGCCAAAGGTTTTGGGTTTAGATGCAGAGTTTATAATGATTGCTAGCTGTTTGTGAAATTCTTTACTTTAATTAATGCGAGACTTAAGTGGTTCCTTTTGTGCTTTGAAAGGAATTAGATAATGGGACCTTTTCTCTTTTTTATTTTTTTCCCTGGTTGCATGGATTGGTCAAGTATATTGATGGGTGAAGCCATTGAGGCTAAATTAATCCGAGGCATCTTGCTTTACAAGGACATAGTGGACATATCTCACGTTCACTTTCTGGATGACACTTTTATTCTTGTCTCTGCGTGATGAGAAGTCAATTGATACTTTATTAAAAGTGTTTGATATATTCAACATCATCTTTGGCTCTTAAGTTAACTTAACAAAAGCATTATAGATGGCCATTAAAATAATTGGGATTGTTGTGGGAAGATAGTCCTAGTTCATATTGATATGACACACTTTATTGGCCATCCCTATCTATTTTCTGTCTTTATTTAAATTTTCTTGTGGTATTTCCAAGAGAAAATGATGAGGGGTTCTTTGCATGGAGAAGGAAATGGTTTCATTTTCTCAGGTGAATAAGGCTACAAGGACTAAAGATTAAGGGGAATGTGGAGAAGGAAAATAGAGCTCTGATGGTGAAATGGCTTTGGATATTAATAATGTCTGATGAAGAACAGAGTTTATGGTCGTGAAAAGTTCATTGCTATGCCTAAAATTTTTAATTTTCAATTCTGTAATTGCTGATGAAGCCAAGAGAACTTGGAGACAGACATGTTGACTAAAGCTGAAACATCAATTTAATTTAAGTTTAAACTTGGTAACATTAGGAAAGCTAAGCTGGTCCAATAGGATTTTGGTGCTATTATTTGTTAACTAGAGAGTGCTCAGTCAGACATAGCAATGTATTTCAACCTGATGTACTAGTACTTTTATGTTTGCTCTTATAATTAATTGATGTTTGTTCTCTGCACTCAATGTCCCCAGTCTTTGCTGCTATTTTGTCTTGGCAGGGATTTGTTTGTGCTTTTTGTAACAAGTACATCTTAATGAAAGTAGTGTTTGTTAAAGCAGCTGCACGTGTTTTTGGCTAAAAGATGTAGGGGCAATTAGATGTCGCGAAGTTTGGATTTTGCAAATGTTCATTCTTGATACTGTCACATGCAATTGAGCAAGAAACCTTTATTTACTATAGCATTTACTAGTTAATCTCTTGGATAAGATAAATATTAGATTCCAAAAGACAGGAACGAAATCAATGATTGAAGACACCGAATATTTATATGTAAAAAGAGAATTCAAAATTTGAAAAATTTATAACTACTATTCTGCTCTGTCAGAATACTATTTGCACATTAATTCAGTAGATCAATAATATATAATTAGAAGTCAGCATTTGCAAGTGCAAAGGGCCATGTGAACCAGGTGCTGGGGCGAAGTGAAGTGGACATGAAACCACTTCTGCGTCACACTTCATTTCTGGTAATTAATCATGATGTAATGTTCATTCCTCTCTATGTATGTATGTATGTATATCTAAAAAATAATATTGTAATTGATTTAGTAGGAGAAAGAGAAAGAGAACTAGAAAGGGTATAGCAACTAGCAACTGCAAAGCTAAGTGAGATATTATGATGATGACAAATAAAAAAGGGGACCAATTTAATCAGTCATAGCTTTCTACCTTATTTGGTATGTGTTCTGACTAAGGTTAATTTCCTCCTTTCTTATTCATACAAACCAATTCCAAATAAACAAATTTTTCTTTGCAATGGTTTTTTCGTTTTGACGATCATCAACCGAATTAATAATATAATTGATTATATATAAATCATTAACTATCTTAACTCTAATATTAACACATGTGTGGGTTAAACGGTTATTAAAGTTGCAAGAAACTAAATGTTTGTGTTATGCCAAAGTCAAAAATTGAAGACTAATTTGAAGAAAATTCTGGAGTGATGGGCATTAGAGATAAATAAGTAGTCAAGTTTGAAACCAAAATTGCTTTACGATTATTTCCTTAATGGTTAAGATGCTTCATAAGACGAATAAATTAATTAAAAAGGAATAAAAATAATATGGAGAGATTGACACACTTTGTCGTTTCCCTTTAGGTCCCTTTGGTTGAGTTATTGCAAGACCAAAATTGTTCTAACCATTGTTAATTCTTTCCCTATTTGGAAAAGTACTCAGGTTGCTTGGCAGATCAGTACAGAGAGTGGTTAGCAGTCACCACCAACTTTTGTCTTTGCTTTCCTGCGAGGAAATTATACTAGGGCACTCCTTCTCGCTACTAATTACAACTTTGCCATCAATGCATTAAGTTGATTACTTGAATTGCCAACTAGTAGTGATCATACGTGTGTGTTATATATAACACTCAGTCATATGGTGCAGTGAAACCATTAATTTAGAAGGATTACAAATTGCTTCTTTTTTATGTACCATTGATTTTAGTTATAGAATCATAGACTTCATGCACAGCATAAAGGACCCTATTTACAATCCAAAGCTTAGGAAAATTATTACAATCTTGAGAGGAATATTTCATTGAATAATATATTTTACCTAATCATATCTTTAATTTATACGTATATTGCATATTTTGATATATTTCATAAAATAAATAATATATATTATAAAACAATTTTTATGATGCTAACTATTGATATCATTTGTGAAATTATATACATATTACTATTTTTTATTAAATTTTTATTTTTTGTACTGCACAACCAATTTTAAAAAATATAAATAAAACAGTTACAATCATACTAAAAATTATTGAATGAATTTAAATTACATATTTTTTTCATTTTTGTAAAAATATATGATCTATAAGATTAATATAATAATATCAAATTAATTTATAAGGATGAATTTGTATGTTTAATAATGCTAAAAAAAATTAATGCAAAAAATTTTACCGAAGAGAATACAATACAATACGCCAAAAGTAGCCAAAACTGTTTTTGTTGTTAGTCACACCCAAATTTGAAATATAAAAGATAGTGCTGATTCTCTTTCTATGAGGACTCTCTCTCTCTCTCTCTTTCTCTCTCTCTCTCTCTTGGGTTGGCAATTATATCATGCGTGCATGAGGTGCATTTTGGTAGTTTTTCTGAATTAGATGGGCTATAAGAAAGATAATTTAGTCTGCATATATTTATAGATTAAACCAATATTAGTTCTTGGTAACCCTAACTACAAGCAACTGAGAAGAAGAGAAAGATCCCAGGTAAATGAGGCCTTCTATAACAGTGCTCCTGTTTTTATGAAATAATTTTCCAACACAACCCAGTCAGTTTTTTATTAATTTAGGTCTCAGAATTATTAATATGGATTAATTAAATTCCAATTTAGCTTTCAGTTTTTCCCTTCTACTTGCTAGTCCCACATTAGAAGTACTTAATCTATATGGAAATTTGTTCTTTAATTCTTTTTTTTTCCATTAATTTAACTTTATTTATGACAACATGTATGATGATATAACTGAAGGTTTAATTAATTAATCAATTGTTTTATGAACGCTTTTTCCTTAAGAAGAGAGAGGATCAATTTGACTAGCCATTGGAGAATTATGGGACGAGGAAAGATAGCGATCAAGAGGATCGAGAACCCGACGACCAGGCAAGTGACCTATTCGAAGAGGCGAGCTGGGCTTTTGAAGAAGACTCATGAACTCTCAGTGCTTTGTGATGCACAAATTGGCCTCATCATCTTCTCAAGCACTGGAAAATTGTGCCAGTACTGCACTGAGCCTTTCAGGTTTACTTATTTTCACCATTCATCTTCTTCTATTTCTTATTTTCATTTCTGTATAGGATTTTGCCCTAGCTAGCTGCACGTCATCTGGGTTTCAGAAGAATTGTGTATATAAGAAGAAAAAAAATCCGTACACATTGATTTTATTGTATGATTTTTGCTGATGTGGTGCTTACAGCAGAGAAGTTAAATTTTTTTTCGTGATTTTCTTCGCATGACATACAATGATTTCTCTCTCTCTCTCTCTCTCTCTCTCTCTCTCTCTGCGATTCTTGTTGATCAAATTGAGTGTGTCTTGATCAGTTCAGTTCTTTCATCGCAAGCCTCTGACAAATTAGGGTTTCTTTCCTGAACAGCACAGGCCTTGCTACTAATGATGATATAATTGCAATCCAAATTAATTAACAGCTAATAATCAGAAATATTTATGTTGTTTATTTTATGATTAGCTGGTTTCTCATACATTTTACAAACATATACGATGGTAAAATTTCATGAGTCTGCTTTTGCATAAGCAGAATTCTCTTCCTTTATCTGTATGACAATAATATTTAATTGTTTGAATTAATTGTCCCAGAATGGAGCAAATCATTGAAAGGCGTGTGAAGGTTACAGGGACTCGTATTCCTGAACATGACAGCCGGGTAGGACTAGTATAACTTACTACAAGAAGCTTAGCCGCTGGGATTTGATGCATGTTTTCCATTTTACAGGAACAGCTGTTCAATGAATTAGGAGTTCTAAGAAAAGAAACCCGTCGTCTTCAACTAAGTATACTACGCTACACTGGTGAGGATCTAAGTTCTATACCTTATGAAGATTTTGATGAACTAGAACAAGAGCTTGAACGTTCAGTTAACAAGGTCCGTGAACGCAAGGTAAAAATCATTATTGTTTTGTTTCTTCTTCTAGCTTTAAATTACAACACATACATAAATACATACATACATACATATATAAATATATATATATATATATATATATATATAACTGGAAAATATTTGAATGCAGAATGAGCTCCTGCAACAGCAGCTGGATAATCTACGTAGGAAGGTAAAATCATAGCTCTCTCTCTCTCTTTCTCTCTTTCTCTTGCTAATGAAATTAATTATTTCCATTTAGGAGCGAATGTTGGAGGAAGAGAACAGCAACATGTACCGATGGGTAATTAAAATTGAACAGTTATTAGTTTTTTTATAGAGAACTACGGAATTAGCCAGTTTAGTTATTTGCATTTATGTATATATAATTTGGTTATGCATGCAGATTCAAGAACAACGGGCGGCATTGGAGTATCAGCAGGCAGCAATGGAAGCAAAGCCTGTGGAGCATCAGCAACTATTGGATCATTTTCCATTCTGTGGAGAACACAGTAGTGTGCAGCTTCAGCTTGCAACAAATATTCCTCCTCAAATTCACCTTCAGGATTCCGATGTCTGAAATCTTACTTGAGGTATGATATAAGACACATATTAAGGTATAAAAATTACCAGTAATACGATAAATTCAATTTATTTTATTAACAATATTTTTTAGTTATTTTATTAATAAAATATTTACTTTATATACTATAAGAGTATGTTTAATTTTTGTTAGATACTCAATGTGGTACAATTTAACTCATTTTGATAATTAATTAAGTCTATTTATTTTTATAATTTAATAAAAAAATTTTATGCATTTTAATAAAATACAAAATATCTATATTTTTAACTTTTTTTAATGGAAAACCTTATGAATCTATTAAATTTTCTCATCAAAATTATTTATGTGTCATTATTCTAAGTACAACCCACATGAGAGAGAGATATATATATATATATATATTATTTTTGTATTTTAAAATCGAACATATTTACTTGGTGAAGTCTCTTTTACTCAACTTCATTCATCAATTTAAGAATTTCCCGTGGTTTGTAATATTTGAAGATTAAATCTATTATTTTTTTATACTATTACAATAAATATTGCATTACTATAATTTTATTGATATTCATAAGTAATCATTATTTTAAAAATATTTTATTATTTATTTAATACTTAATACTTACCAATTTTTTGAACTTTTTAATATATGTGGCACAAATAAATACAAACCATAAAAGAATGAATTACTGTTAATACTATTACTAAGATTGCAATTACAAGGTGACCAAGGATCATAGTCAAAATATAATTGTTGAATTCCAAAATTAGGGATGAAAGTAATTGGTAAATGCTGAAAGAGGAGAAAAAAAAAAAAAAAAAGTTTATGAAACAGCAAAATAATGAACCATAAAGCATAAACTTGCTCATATGTTAACCTGAGCAGTGCATGGTTATACAGTACGTACATTCATTGTCCTCGGTGTCATGACAGAATCAAACTATAAACTTCTGCTAACATCTTGTTATAATTTAGTTGTTGATAACACATGGGGTTTACAACTTTTGCAGAGAAGAGATGTCCCCGTGAAAGAAGAATTAGGTTGTGATTCTATTTACATATGAAGATGCAGAATCATATTTCTGCCTGGATATTACCGGCTAATTCTATAGTTCGGTTACACAGTAAGCTATGATTTTATGTTTCTGAAGCTATGATTTCAAATTCTCTCCTGTGTTTCTTATAAATGTGTTGAGATGTCTGCTTTGCTCTATACGACTAATTCAAACCATTGGTGTTGTGCTATGACTTTCTGAATCATATTAGACGTGTAAACCTCCCTACCTTACTCATTTTTGTTTTCTGTATCGTAAACCTGTTTCTTATAATTAGAATAATACAAACTTGAATTTATGTTTCAGCTAACAAGAGTGCAACTCAATCAAACACCTTCCATATCATATAAACCATGTTCTAGATCTTCATTCTCAACATCAAGTTTCATTTGGCTCACAATATAATCTAGCATCGTGTAAATTTTTTTAGATTGGGGATGAGTTTTGTCGTGAGCTATGAATCTATGGAGATTTCCAGACATCTCTACAAAGCTCCAGCCAGGATTCTTCTTCACCCCTCTCATCTCCATGGCTTCCCTCATTGTTCTTGAATCATCCCAGCGTTTGAATACAGCATAAACATTGGATAACCCAATATATCTACCATCATGATCCGGCTCTAACGCAATAAGTTTCTTCCCGACTATTTCTGCAAGATCTAATTTACAATGGTTCATACATCCAGTAAGCAGAGCACCCAACATCGAAGCTGTTGGCTCCATGCGCATTTGACATATAAACTGATATGCCTCCATCACTTGACCAGCACGTGACAGAACATCGACCATGCAAGCATAATGCTCACTCTTAGGAATCATGCCGCATTTACTGAGACATTCAAAGATATACCAGGCTTCCATGACTAATCCTCCATGGGCACAAGCGCTCAACAAGCACAAGAATGTGATCTCATCCGGGTTGATTCCAACTATCTGCATTTCTCTAAACAATTCAAGCGAATCTTTAACCAATCCATGTGTTGCAAGTCCTCCGATCATGGCATTCCATATCAAAACATCGGTTTGACCTTTTTTAACCCCACGAAACACAACTAAAGCTTCTTCTATTGCCCCACACTTGGCATACATGTCAATAAGAGAAGTTTGCAGAACCAAAGTCAATGGCAAGCCATTATCAATTATATACTTATGCATCATTCTCCCTTGATCAAGTGCACCTAAATGAGCACATGCACATAACACGCTCACCATAGTCACCTCATTGGCCTTGGGACCAACAGCTCTCATTTCCTCAAAAATCGCCATAGCCTCCATATAATCCCCACTCTTAACGTACCCATCAATCAAAGAACTCCAGGACACGACATTCCTCTCTGACATCAACTTAAAAACTTCTCTTGCCATACTCATTTTCCCACACTTAGCATACCCATCCAACATAGAATTCCAAGAAACCAAGTTCTTAATAGGCATTCCATCAAACACGTTACGCGCATACACTAAATCGCGGCAAGAACCATACAGATGGATCAAGGAATTCGAAACAAACGTATCAGACTCGTACCCAGTTTTTAAAATGTGAGCATGAATTGCCAGGGAAAGTTCTGGCTTCCCAAGACGCGCAGACGCCTTTGAAAGAAAAGGGTATGTTAAATGGTTGGGCGAGACACCAGCTCGCAACATTTCAACAAAAAGAAAGATGGATTTATTTGGGTGCTTGCTTATCGAGTAACCTCTTATGACAGTGTTCCAGTTAAAGATTGTTGGATTTGATAAATGCAATAAGGCTTTACATGAATAATCAATATTACCGGAATCCGATAATGCAGTGAAAGAAAGCATTCTTGATACAAAGCGGTCGTCTTCGGATAGGCTAAGAGTGATCAATAGAGCGTGAATTTGTTTCAGAGAATGAATGGATCTGCATTTATCAAGGAGAGTTATTAGAGTTTGGCTTAGATTAGCGGCACTCTTAGATGACGAAGACACATTCAACATCACAGGCTCAGGAGGCAAATGAACACCAGAACAAAGTTTTTGGCAGACTGTCGAAGCCAACCCTCGACAACAATTAACTGGTTCACCAACAACATTATTATATCTTTTAGTGCACCATTGCTTTTATTTTTATGCAATTTAGTCCACGACGGGTTACAATGATTATGATTGCCCAAGTTGTTAGATTAACCTGAAACATCCATACAGAAGCACATCAAAACAGAAGCAACAGGCTTTAATATATTGGCTCAAAATGCCATGATTAAGCTAGAAGAGTCGACAGCAAAGTTGTTTTAACTTTCAGAATCTTCAATCTAAGTATTGGCAGATTCCCAAATAAACTGACAGAAACCGGACGCCATTGCTATTATGGTGAAATTAATTTTAAAGGTGGGTGGGAAAGGTATCAATATTTTCATTTAAACCGGGATTGTATACAAGAGGGCGCATTTTCCCACTATAAACACTACAGTCCGAATAATTAAAACAAGCACTGCCATTATGATTCAGTATCAACTACTTGTGCAGGACTTTCTTTGTCTTCGAAGAAGAGGATTCTCTTCATAAAATACTAACAGTGGCCAGAAGTGGAGACCTCTGCACTGCAAACGGGACAGACCTACATCCGAAGAGCAGTCATCATTATACTTATAAACTACCAAGCTACTGAGCTAAACAAAAATAATGAATTACTTCAAACGGTATGAGAATGACACAATTTTCTAACCAGAGAAGCTAGATTGTGATGATGAAAATTCTAAAATACTGGCGACAGAATATGATGAAAAAGATGTATCATACCAAGTACGCAGGTGCAGAATTTTATATATAGGATCAAAATATTTATAGAGGAAATTTTCTCCATCATGAATTGACCGAGTCCTTAGTTATTAACACATGAGAATGCAAATAAAGTGGGAACATTTTTGTAAATCCTCCATGGAGAGGTTTCAGAACAGAAAATGTGACTAACCTATACAAAAGAATGTACCAACAAAAATAAATGAACTTCATCCTATAGATGTAAATAGCTCTACTGGGATTGATTAATATCTCTGAAATTGTTAAAAACAAAAATTGCCATTTAAAATACGTTAGGCTAACCCCATAAATCATTTTTCATGGATGGCAGGAAAAATGGATAAATGTTTTGTGCATCACATGTGACATAAGGTAATCATTGAGGGACTCAACAGCACCAAGAAACAAATGGCTAGGCCACATATCAGGCCTGAGACAAGCTCAATCCAAAATTAAACTTGCAGCCTTTACTTTTCAATTAGCACAATGCAACAAGATTTAAAGGAACTACATTGAATAAGAACAAATTCTATCAAATTGAACCAGAAAAAATTACTTTTACAGACAACAAACTAAAGTGAAAAGCAGCAGCCTGTACTGCACTAAAGGCTGAAAAAGAAAAGTATAAGAGTGAGGCTATCCTTGTATGAAATTAGCAAAGTATAAAAAGCTTACAGGCACCAACCTATTGTCTCACAAGGAGGATTAAGCGATAAAGGACAGAAAAACCAATAATGAAAACAACCATGAAAGCACAAAAAATCTGTTGATTCTTACAAGTTCAGAACTCCAAGGGACAGTAAAATAATTAGAGTCAAAGCAAACTAATCTCCCAAGAGGATAATAAAAAAAATATAACACAAAAACAAGCAGCACATTACCCAGAACATTTAAGAAACAGGTTGAAACTCAGATGTACAGAAACATACCTTGTTTATTTTCAACCAATTGCTTATGCATTCAGAATGATATGAATGCTTGCAAGAAAGCACCGTCAAGGTCTCACCATCCTCATAGTCCAAACGACAAATAACACATCTGATAAACAATCAACCAAATCTAAATATACTGTGCATGTTAGCTAAACATGAAAAGCTAAGCCAGGTCTACTCACGAATCATTGTTTCCATTTTGACTGCTTCCTGTCTTGTAATTTACCGTAGGCAAAGATGCAATTGTATCAGTTGAAAGGCCTCTGCTCTCAGTTCCAACCACTTCACCCAATGCAAGCAACTCCTGAGATCATTAAATTGTACCTTAAGAACAATAATAAGAAAGAAGTTTCTCTTAAAGCAGTAAGAACAAAAGCAAGCTAACCTCATAAGACAGCTCATCTGGGTCAACCTCCTCCCATGTGCCCTGCAAATGCAAGGGTTAACAATTAAATGACATCATTTAAATGACAGGCATACATGTGTACTAAACAAATAGAAACTTGAGGAACCCAGAAATAAGGAATAAAATTTCAAACTGCAAAACAGTTTTGAAACCCCACAGAGCAGAAAAATCAATCAATACCATCCTTCTGAGTATGCATAGGTAAAATTTACCTACAGACATATTCCAGGCTAGTTGACCTAGATAAACTATAAAACAGAGCTAATTAGGTATATTGCTATTGAGAAGAGAAAGGAGTAACACCTACAAATAAAGAGAAGTTTGAGAAGGAAACAAATCGCCAAACTAACTACAGGCAGCAATGGCATATTAGTAAGGTGATAATAGACCAAACAGGATTCTATGATGGCAGACTAAACTCATGTGAAATAAATCACAGTCCATACAAGTTGGGAATGCAGCCATTTTCATAATTTCAATTAAACTGAATGCACCATAAAGGCTGATAACTGGGCAAAAAAATTGGAAGTAGCTTCCACGAGACTACTGCATTCTAACTTTTATATTATAAGACAGCATTGCAGAAAAACTGTGGTACCTCCTCTTACACTTCTTAACTTCTTATGGGAACCATCTTTCACCAATTTCATGTCATATTTATTCGATGTTAGAAACTACAGAATCCAAAATTTGACAGCATTTTAATAATTATTACAACAGCCTATTTCAAAAGTTACACAGATGAGCAGCTCTTACTCTAATCTGCTTCATGATAGGAAGCTGTGTAAGCATTTAAAGCATCTATGTGCCACACGACAGGCTGATTTGAATGTTTATCATGCAAAATGTTAGTTAGAAATGTCAACAAACAAAATATTTTACACCTACAGTAATCTGATGGGAAGGAATAATTTTTTTACTTCATATTTTGGCACATGTGCCAGAAAGAATAGGAGGGGTGGGGCGAGGTTGAAGATTAGATCATGATCTATTCTAGTATGTCAGATCAGCTATAAATTTCCAGCACCAAACATAAGAAAACCAAATTAACCTTATAAGGTTCATATAATCAAAATGAATCATTATCAGGCAGTAAAAATAATAATATAAAATGACTTTAAACAGTCTGAATATTTACTGGGGTAGCTGAGGCATCGGTTCTAAATCCTACAATTTTAGAACCACACCAATAACACCAAACACAAGAAAATAAAAATAACTTTAGTTAGGTACACTCAAGTTAGCAAAATATTTCATATTAGATAATGACAACTGACAGTCCATGTGCTAAGTGTATGTTAAAAATAGAAGCAAATACTTATGTTAGCATTATCATCACTTGTAAATGCTAAAATAAACATATAGCAAATTAAACGGACACCAGAGTTTTTACAATGATAAAATGTAGCGAACCCTGCATATTAGATTGCCAAAGAACCAATGTAACTTCTCAGTTGTATAGAATGCAGCCTAATTTGAGCTCCATGACAGTAAACTAGAGTAATACAGTAATTTGATTCCCTTAATTCAAGCTCACATGAGGTCAAAAATTTCAGCAAATTTTTAGTTCCAGGAGCATGTGCTTACCTCTCAAAGAATTCAAGTGATACATGTAACTGAGATATCCAGAATGTGACACATATATGAGAAACTTGATGGCAATAATCAAGTTCACATCTGTGCATAGAAGAACTCTTGTTCTTTTTTTCAGGACAAGATATACCAGAGTTGCCTCCCAGTATTACCATAAGAACACAATCTTCAAAGAATTACTCTTATCTTCTAATTATACACCAGAGAAGCTAACAAATTCACAACATATGAATGTATCTCTGTCCTTGCAAATATCACTCTTAAAAGAAAAAATGAATCAAAAATCCATCAACATCAAGAACAATTAAACTAACTATTGCCCCTCATAACAAAAACTAATTGAGCATAACTAGAAACCAACTAATTCCAGTCACTTATTTGTTGGCAATATCTAACATGTTACATATTGTCCTTCACAACTCACTAAAAAATCTCACTGCTGATTAGAACCAAAGATATAATATGATAAGACAATTGTCTGTCTTGGGACAGGTCCATGCAGTAAAAATGGATAAGGAAAGCAAAGGCTTCAATTTAATCTCATGAGAACTTAAGAATCATTAATAAACCCAGCAACTCACAATAATGTACATACAGTATTCCCATAGGGAGCCAACAAATAACCAAGATGCTAGAATAGCTATCTTCAGGGCATGTCAGCAAAACACAGACAGAGATAGACTCACAAGCACACGCACAGATACAATATCAATAATAATAGCAGTAATGTACATGGTACTATATTTGAAGTATCAAATAGCACAGCATATAATTTACATGAAATTTTCAATTAGGATTCTTGGTTAAGAGATGAAGAGTGGGGAGAGGAGGGAAGCAACAGAGAGACTCTAAGGAATTTAAGAAATTGATACCTGGGAGTTACCACCATTATCCTCTTGGTCCTCAATTTCTCCTGCAATAACAGACAGTTAATAAAATCTCTTGACAATTTCATAATAATAAAACCTTCACAAAGAAATATATATAACAAGTGCACTGTAATAATTATGCACCCTCATGGCCATTGATTCCAGCAAGAGCCAACAATCTAGCAGCCATATCTCTTTCTTCAGCATCTTGTAGGGCTCTTGCATAGGCCTCATCACTTGGAAAAACATCTGAGTCATATTCTTCACTAGCATTGTGATCCTCCTCAGCTTCATCATGAGCATGTGCATCAAATGCATCCTCATCTTCATCGTCATCATCGTCATCATCAACAACAACAACATCAGTGCCATCATACTCATTGTTTTCATGGTCATCTGCATCACTTTCATCATCAGCACCACCAAAATCATCATCTTCTTCGTGTAAATAGCTTCCAGCTTCCCAACTTCCATAATCACTCCCATCATTATGTATCCTTAGCATCAAGTATGCTCGTTCCTACTCCACAATCAATAAATATTTCATCAAACCACAAAGCAAAATAACAAAAAACCAAAAGTCCCTATCAAAAAGATCAAGAACTCGCTAATCAGTAAGCAGTTGCTGGGCCAATGAATCACTTACTGTGTAAAAGAACGGCAATCAAAAGAAAGTACGATAATACAAATGACAACTAATATAGATATATAAACCCAACTGATCCAAACAGTCGCATTGAGCTCGTTAGAGCGAAAGTTGCTTCTTTGTTTCCAATAATTGATTCAAAAATGCCATATATTGTAGATTACATATGATTATTTATATATACGCTTAAAACCATTTTTTGTTGAGAAAAGATTATATGTTTAGAATAATTAGAGTTACCATAACATAATTAATGCATCTACACAGGGAAAACAAATTAACGGGTAACATTGAAATCGAGAGAGAGACCTGTTCTTGCAGGGTTCGAGCAAGAGCGAGGTCAGCATCGACCTGACTAAGATTAGTGAAAGGAGTTCTTGTCCTCGAAGGCTGCTGCTGTTGTTGGTCCAAGTTCGATCCTCTTTCCTCTTCAACTTGTGATTGCTCACTTAACAACTCATTGTTGTTATTATTAGGGTTCTCTGCTTCTTGTTCCTGTCCTTGCTCTCTTTCCATGTCGTTGGTTGCTTTGGATTTGTTGTCCATCTTTTCCAATTCGATTTTGATCCAACTAACCAAACCAATAACTCTTTTTCTTTTATTTTTTTTTTTCTTTTCCCTCTTTGAAGTTGATCGTATCAGGAATTTACCAACAAACTTTAGGCGTATGTTAGTAGAGAGCGAAATAGGAAGGAATGATTAGAAAGAGAGAGAGAGCCAAATACAGACGTACAAGAAAAAGAATGAAATGGTTACTTCCTGCCTGACCTTACCTCACTTCACCTCAGCTTTGTTGGGCTGGGCCGTCTTGGTTGGGTCGAGATTTTGCCATGTCAGCATTGAAGGAGTGGAGGCGTCCCATTTTCTATGGACCGTCTGATTAAGTAGGTCCCGTTAAATACGGAAGAAATCAACATCAACAACGTGGATGAAGTTGCTTTCGGTTTGAAATTGAATCGACCACCTTTAAATTTAACAAATACGCGACATACCATAGCTGTATTGATATGACCTACCTACAACAACTTGTCGGGTAAATGAGTCCACCTGTCATGTAATATAATAATCAATATTTTTTATTTATAATTTTTTTTAAATTACAAAATTGATGCGACTCTATCAAGAGAGAGTCTCCAAGTAATGTGGTTGTGACAAAGGGGAAAAATAAAAAAATTAAATTACAATTATGATATAAAAAAAAAAAAAAAACCTTGCAGACTTTAACTAAACTTACAAGGTCATATTTTAAAAATTTATTGCCATATCCCACTGTCTTTAGCAAAAATGAGTGTATGGTAAGTTATAAATTTCAGATTTTTTTTATTTTTATTTTTAATTAAATATATGTATATAGGATTATAAGGACCAAAAATAAATTTATGACTAGTGTGTTCAAAATAGCTTGGATTGCTACATTTGTTACAACAAGTGCACAGAGGTCCAAATAAGAAAAATCGCCATATCTCACTTCACTAACTACAATGAGTCAAAGTTGAGTTACGAACTTAATGGCTTAAAAACTGGTAAATGTACAAAAATTAAAAACAAATTTGTGACGCATTTTATATTCAAAAATAAATCCAAAATAGTTTGGATTGTATTAAAAAAAAAGTATTTTCATAAAAGAAGAAAAAGGAAATAAATAAAAAAATATTAAGACAATTTTATTTATTTTTATTAATTTGCATGAAATTGTATTAATACAAAAATTACTTATATTTATATCATATTAGTTATGTATATTTTGTTAAAAATATAAAAATAAAATAATATTTTTGATTGCCTACATTAATTAATAATTATATTAAAAAGATGTTAAAGAAAAAATTGTATGCAGAGATAACTAGAAAAATATACAATAATATTTCAGCTCATAATTGAAGGATACATTTGTTATTACGCAAGTCAAGTGTAATTAAATCATCTTTTTGACAGATAAATTTAATGCGCGAGAGCACATTTCTCAAATAAAATATGCCCATATTCATTGTCTCTTGTCGTTGTTGTTTACCGTTCGTTTAGATTGTGATTAAATTTTTATCAACCCAAAATTAAATTTTAGATATATGAAAAAGATCAGTCAAATGGTGTGATATGATCATACTATCGTATAGAATATAAAAATAGTAATATTAAGATGTGCTCATTGATCCTAAACTACAGCGTTGGACAACAATGGAGGAAACATATTCTATTTTTAAAATCTCTTTAAGAAATCAAATAAAATATAAATTAATTAAATAAATTATAAATTAATGTAACAATATAAAATAATTATATATATAATATAATATAATGATAAATAGTAAGATATAATATAATAAAATATAGTATTTTACAATCAAACAAAATATATATTTTAATGAATTAAATAAAATACAAATTAATATAGCAACATAAAATAATAAAATAATATTTTATATACAAACATACTAAATATAACAATGTATTAAATTTTATTAATTCTAATTTATTATAATTTAGTCTATTTAAAATAATATAATCTAGTATATGCTACCAAATGTAACTTTAATACATATTTAAGTTTAACAATGTCTAGTTTTATTTTTAAGAGTTGCTGTAAGTAAGCACTCACATATATCCTCACCTCATTTATTTTACAATAAAAATTTTTATTGCTTGAAAGTATAAATATAATTATGGTATATTTGTTTGAAGGAAAAGAGAGGAGAAAAAAAAAAAAAAAAGAATCTTCAAAAGAATGTAGATTCTTTTGTTTGAAAATTGCTTTATTTGGTTAAGGGAATGGATAGGGAAAAAAAATTCTTAGGAATTCTCATTCTTTTGCTTGAGAGTGATGAATCCTTAATCCTTTATTTATATATGTTATCATAATTTTTTGTTTTAAATAATTTAATATAATTATGTTTAGTCAACTAATTATTGTCAATGATTAGTTATTATATTGATTTAATTATATATAATAACAATTTATAATTTTAATATTAATTTAAAATATTAATTTGACATTATTAACATAATATTATTTTGATTCATTTTATCTACAACTTAACTTATAATCATCTATTTTTATTACCATAAATTTAACATCATTTTATTAAACTAAAGTTATTATTATTTGTTATCAATTTAATTGTATAATATATATATATATATATTAATTTATAATTTTATAACATTATAGATATTGTAATTTATATAACTAATTATATTTATTTGTTAATTTTTATCTTATTATATAATTATATTTTATTTTTAAAAATTTTTTAAAGACAGATTGAAGACAAATAAAATAGGTAATTTTGTTGGTAGATATAATAATATTTTATAAATATTATTAAAAATTGAATACACTTTACATGAACTAATTAAAGACACTTAAATATGTGAATATCAAGTTTAAATTGTGTTCAAAATTAATTTATTCATGAAAATTCATATAAAATTGAACTTATAAATAGTAAATAAAAATAGAAAATGCATCCAAAATATAAAATATTTTTTAATATTTTTAGAGTTTATTTTTAATATACAAATATATTTACATAGTATAAATATAAATTTTATTTGTTAAAAAAGTATAAATTTAAATTTTATATAAAATTATCTATTAAAATTATAGGATTCAATTGTTTTATATTAGAAAATAAATCTCGAAGTTAATTTAATTTTTTTAATTGTGATGTATTTTATTAATTAATAAAAGATGCATTTCATATTTAACTATTTCAATAAAAATATATTTTATTCAAATAAAAAATAATTAATTAATATAACATGTATTTATATTTCATAATATTAATAAAATATAATTTATTAAATATTTGTTATAATGATTATTAAAATTTAAATACATAAATAAATAAAATTTTTAAGTGATTAATAAATATCAATAAATTTAGACATAAAGGATATTTGTTTCTAAAAGAAAATAATAAATTTATTTTCATGAATAATTTAATGTGCAACCAAATAATGAAAAATTGTTTCATTTCTTTTTCTCTCTTTTTTTCATTTTCTTTCCACTCTTCATACAAAACATAACCAATAACATTTTATTAATTTTGCAAGATGGTTCAAATGAATTTATTTGTTTGGTTTATGATGAATTCAATTAAGTTGATTATTTGAAATCAAATTAATTTAATATATTTTACTCTTGAGCCTATTTCTTAGAGATTAAGAAAAGATTATTTGTAATCAGTAGAGATGTGAAGATTCATAAAAAGAAGCTGCTTAAAAAGGTTAATGAATATGAGCATGGCCCTATAAAACATAAAATAAGTAAAATCATTGTTAAGTTTAGGGTAGAGTTACACACAAAAGAAAAAGAAAGCAAAAATGAAGAATCAGAATATGTAAAACGAGGGGGGTGAATATAAAATATACGCAGTAAGTGAATCATGAGTAATATATAATTCATAAAGTCTGGAGGTATTAAGATGTTAAAATAATTTACAAACTATGCTCATTTAGTAGGTAATCTCACATTTTTTTAAAAAAAAAAATTAGTTTGCAATCAAAAGCATACTATAAAGTATGTGTCTAAACTTGTATTTATTTTATTAATAAAAAATTGACCTTATCTATTCTTTCTCGAGTTGTCACTTTAGTTGGAGTAAACACTTAAAACTATAAGTGAGTTTTGTTATATTAGAAATCATGCAATGGTTATATTGTATAAGAATCTATTTAAAAATTTATCTATATTTCAATTTATAAAACATTAAATCATATCTGACTCATTAGCATTGCCCTGAGTAGCCACGAGGTAATAGTTACAACGCTCTCATATTACTTTTCACTAGGTAAACTCCATAATCATATTCTCCTTTATACCAGCTCCACCTTTTGCTCAATTAGCTATATGACCTTTAAAAAGTCCATTTATAGGCTATTTCTTATATTTTTATAGCCACATCAATGTATCACCAATAAACATGTTTTATAAAATAAATCATTTAAATCACATACACACACACACACACACACACAAAGCAATGATAACATTTTCATAATCAACATCATAAATATATAAAATAGTAGTAACATATAAACTATAAGGTTTATCTGATGTCAATTCATTTATATGCTAACCTAGCATACTAATAATTCAAAATAATTTAAAAATAATAATAATTTATTAAATTAAAATATGTGATTCAAAATAATTTTTTAATGAATTAAATGTTGTACATAATTTATTCACAATTTAGAAAAGGGTTTACACTATTCCATTGGTCTTCACGTTAGTTTGAGTCCTTTTTCAAAGTACTTACGCTTATAGGATACAATATTCATTTTGTTAGAAACCAACATTAATAAAATATTTATCTATTCTCAATTTGAAATATGTATACATGATAAATATAAATTCCTAAGTTGACATATAAATTGAGATTCAAATTTATACAAAATCATTTAAGAAATTACTATGATATTTAGTCAAAATCAACTTGTAAGAGTAATTGATAATTTCAAAAGTATTAAAGTTAAAATTTCAAAAAGTAATCTTTTGAAAAATAAACTAGACTCTCTTAACTTTCTAATAATTTTTGAATCACCCAATTTGAATATTGTTTAGGTTTAAAAGTGACTTATAAAATTGGGGGGACAAATTTCTTACTACCACGACTCTTCACCACTGTGTCTACAGCACTACACTACAGTATCCATGCTATAGTACTTCAAAGTTTTGAAAATAGAAGCACCATGGCCATAGTGCTCGGTCAAGTTTTTACACAGTGAAACATAGTAAAAAATAAAAAATAGGTGCTTTTGATAAGGCAAATAAACTTTAAATCAAGCCTATAAATACTCATTAGAAATATTTTTAAGAGTACTACAACTTTATTTCTAATAGAAGTTATTTAAAAGTTTTCTATTTTTCAAAAAATAAGAAAAATTACAAGAGGAACGAAATTTACAAAATTTTATTTTAATTCCTATCAACACCAGATTCAATCCTTAATAAGTCGGTTTGAAACTGAACTTGAAACTTAGTTTCTAAACATTAAATACAACCATTTTAAATTTAAATCAAGTCTCAAAACATACATTAAACCAAATTCCAAATTTCAAGTTAATAAAGTCTTGTTTGGATATGAAACCAAAAATTTTTGCCATTTAATCGATTTTTATATGATAAAATTCTATGGTAAGGTTTTCTCATCCTTAAACAACTCATAATCAATCCCCAAAACATTATAATTAAATCCAAACTCAAGAACATAACATTAATACAAAAATATCCAAATTTTTCATTCAAACTAACATAATTCAATAAATAAAAATTTAAAACTTTAAAATAGTTGGAAACCTTACATAAAACTTAACAAAAGCTTTACAAATTCATGAAGATATATTGAATTGAAATAGCTTTAAAAGCTCAAAATCCTATTAAATTCTTGGAGAGAGAAAGTGAAAATTTTTGAAGAATATAGTTAGAAAAGTGAGAAGAATACGAGAGAAGTTAAATTTAAGGAATAAATGGAAGGAAAAAGGAGAAGATTGATAGGTTTTATAAAGTTGGAGATAGGATCAAGAAAGAAAAATGGAGAGAAAGAAGAAGGGTTGGCAAAAATAGGAAAGAGAAGAAAAATTTTTGGTCTTTAAGGTCTTTAGGCCATTTTGACAAAAATACACTTCTTTTCTTTTGCAAATTTCAAAAATGTCATTTTACTATATTAATATAATCATCAATAATTAAATAATTAAAATCTCCAAACTCATAAAAGTAATTAATAGATCTTAATAATATATCGACTACTCATAAAATGTGTGTGTGCATGAAAATGCAGTCTAAGAGCAAAAATGTTAATTACTCATATTGTCCAAAGGACAAATTTTACAGTAGGAATGAGTATGATAATTGTATATATTTTAGAGAAAAAGATATAAAAGATATGGTATATCTTCTTGTCTACGTTGATAATCTACTAATTGCAAGCAGGAGTAAAGAGAAAAGTGATGAATTGAAGGGGTCAATTAACTTTTGAGTTCAAGATAAAAGATATGGAAAAGTTTAAAAGGATTATAGGGATTGAAATTAAAAGAAATCAAAAGGAAAAGCTTCTTATGTTATCATAGGCGCAATATCTAAAGAAAATGTTGCAAAAGTTTAGTATTGCATGTGTAAAGCTAGTCAAGCTTTATTTTACACCTCATTTTGTTTTGTCATTTGTTTAAGGTCCTAAAACTAATGATACGAAGAGTTTGAAGAAAGGGTCCAACATACAAATACTATAAGTAGTCTAATGTATGTTATTGTATGCTTAAGACCTGATTTAACTCATTCATTTAGTGTGATAAGTAGGTTCATGGAAAATTTTGATTAAAGCTCATGTGAAAGTTGTAAAGTAGATATTAAGATACATTAAGGTTAGCTTAAGGTGCAAGGCTATATATGGAAAGAATTGTAATTTTGCAAAAAGTTTGAAAGTTTTTATAGATTCAAATTTTGCTACAAAAATAGATAAAAAAAAAATCATTATCTAGTTTTGTCTTTACAATTTATAATTGTATTATTAGTTGAAAATCTACATTGCAACATATGGTGGCCTTATCAACAATAGAAGCAAGTACATTACCATGATAAAAGCTATTAAAGTAGCAATCTAATTAAAGGGAATGGTTGTTAAAAGGTTTGTTTACATTAAATTTTATAAAATTTAATTAATTATTTGCAAATTAATTGAGCCAAATAACCAAAGTGTAGAAAAATAAATAAGACCACAAAATTTTAATATGGTTCAAATTTCTCAATCTACATCCACGAGGTTACGCCCATAGGAAAAATTTTCACTAAGAAACAATGATTATAAGTATTAATGAATTTAAACAAAGTAAAAAATTCTTCTTATATTTGTTGTTGCAGTCTAAAATGTTCTTAAATAGCATTATTTAGTGAGATCCCTTTACCTCAATACGTCAAACTCCCTTTGACTTAATTCAACAAGATCCCCTTACTAATCACTATTGAACTCCTTTCAATAAACACAAGTTTCGTTTTAACAATACTTAGAAACACTGTTTTTAAGTTTATGAAACTAAATATTACAAATTCATAATATCTACCAATTTTTTTTTCTTTTTAGCTAACAAGAATAACATGAAATAACTTGAAAAATATAAGAGAAGGAAATAAGAAAAATATGCGATAACTGTTTTTTTATTTGGCATTTAATGCTCTCTTTTAACTGTTGTAGAAAATAAATAAACCATATATATATAACATAAATTTAACCCTAGTTATGTGTCAATTTGTTTCTTAAATAAAAAAGAAATGTGACTTTTTAATTAAAAAGAATTTTTTCCTAAATACAACTCTATTTCCTCAAGTTTTCTTATTTCCTTTTGTTTATAAAACATCTCAAAATAAGTTTCGTAGTTAAACCTAATATAACTAGAAATTTAAAAATTCCCTCGTTATGAAAATAATAAATATGTCAAATGAATAGTATCGCATATGATAAATAGTAATTAATAGTAATTAAAACTCTAAAAATCTTAAAAATCACCATTAATTCATGATTCAACAGGCCATCTCACAAGGGAAGTAGTTATTGAAAACATAAATAATCTTTATAATCTTGACACTAGTGAAAAATATTACACTTGCTTGTTTGAGGTTCACTAGAATCATCATCAATCTACTTATATCAAATTTTTGATATATGTTTATTTCATCTATAAGTTTTCATTCTTATTTTTGAAGAATAAGCAATCATTAAGGCATGCATCTAATGTTTTGTACATAAAATCTATCTCAACAGTTATCTTTTATGCTTAAAAATACAAATGTCTATTGACTTGTAAATCTAATTAGAGTTTTATAACTTTTCTATTACATGTTCATTAATAAACTGACTACTTGCTTAACTTTACTCTTATTTTAACTGGTCATTTCGATATCTATGAATTGTCTCAATTTGTTTAACACATTGATATTCTCCACTTTTGTTTGTGTTAGTTGCTCAAACTTATAATTTATATTTGTCTACTACACACATCACTTGAAACCATCTGTAATGAACTTTACAATCTTGAATTGAAAATGTTTCTCAAACACCATGATATTCAATACATGTTATAATACTTTCTTAGAGCTAAAAATTTGGCTATCACACATTATCACTAAAATACACATGACTATAATTTTATAAAATTTTGTTTAGAAACTTCTTCAAATCTTAGAAGACATATATTCGAGATGGTTGCAAATTATTGAAAATATCCATCATATTTCAATCCATTGTTTCATAAATCATAGGGTCTGCATGATAGAAAGAAAGCCAAATTTTAAAGAAGCTTGCTACCATTTTTTTTAATAATCTCTTTATCTGGAATAAATTTATAAGATAATCTTTTAGGTTCATCCAAAATTTTATTATGTCATAGATGAAAAAACTACATAGGAACATTATATGATTTATGAAGTGCATCATATAGCCTACTATACATTCTGGCTATGGATTAACCTATAACTTATTCAAGATAAATGGTTAAAACCACAAGAGCCTATGAAAATGTGTTGGCCATTATTATAGCCTAAACCTATGCAAGATTTAGACCTAATGAACAAAATTTACATCTTGATGAATTACAATAACAATGAGCCTATGGAATGATGCATGGCATGATATTAATGACATAGATTAGAGCGGAAGACATAATGGATCTAGCGAAAGCATTGCTAAATGATGTGACAAATGATATGATATAAAGTAGTTTAATAAGTATATGATGAGTTATAATGCATGATGTGACATAAACAGAATGTAATAATTATATAGTAAGTTATAAAATAGATTCTCTTAATAACTGTATGGTAAGTCATAATAAGTGATGTAACGTGAAAATATTGATAAGTTGTAAAGGAGATTATCTTTGTGTCCATAAAAAGAAAGTCTCTAATATTGTAATAAATCATTGAGCCCATAGAGTATCATTGAGTGTTTGAATCATTGTAAGTATTATAAGTTTTGAGTATTCTATCAAAAAGAGTATTTTCTTAGTTTTTTTATATCTTAAAGAATTGGTATTAAAACTTGTACTCCTAAAAAGAGTTTTCCTCAAAATCTTTCCCAATCTTATGATAAAGTATGCTATATGGTTACCTTTAAGAAGGAACTTCCACATCAGAAATGTTGCAAGTGTTTCAAAGCAAAAGAATGAGTTTTAGCTCTAGCTATCTAAAGTCAAGAAATATAAATCAAGAAAATTTTGTTGAGATTATGTGATGCCTATTTGTTGATGTTAGGAAAACATATTTTAGGGCTTATCACCAAATAGAAAGATTCTTAAGATTTGTATTCTCTTAGGTATCAAGACCGAGTATAAGATAGTCTAAGATTATAGATAGCCAAGAGATAACAAAAGCTAAAACACAAAGTTCTAGTTTATAAACCTTATTTTTTAACTTTTACTCTATCATGAACTTTCATCTTAAAGCATAGCTTGAGAAAGAACAAAAATCCATCAAACCTTTTCATTTAGATCCATTAAATCCATATAAAGTATATGATGTAAATACTCTTTTAGCCACTATAAAATTTGTAGTTTCTTTTAGACAAGTTGAAATATGTCTACAAATCCTCTGAAGTTCTTGTTCATTTTAATTCTTATACTTCTAGAAAATCTTGTCTTCTCATAATCTCTAAATCAAATGTGTCTAACTATACAAGAATGAAGGATATAAAGGAATCCATATATGAACAATTAAAATTGGCCTCTAGCTTTTACTCCTTAGAGAAAATAATATCTCTTACTTCCTAGCTCTTTTAGACATGAGATGGTAATTTTTTCAAAAGTCTTTAATCTCTATTGTTGAAGTTGGTCTTTATAATGGTTATATTGTTATTTGAATTAAACCAAACTTTACCCTACATCTTGAAAATCTAAACCTACCCAACACTATAAAGTTCATGATCTAATTATATAAATTAGACATGAATTTTAAGGATTTAACCTTAGCAATCCATCACACCATGACCTAGAAAATCTAAACTCATCTTTTTTCTATAAGTCACACAAATATTCCTATCACTAGACTAATTAAAGAAGAACAAGTTATTCAATTCCAAACCTTTAAACAAAACCAATTAATTTTCCCTTCAAAATGGATCGATGAGTATGTGTAAAGTAACTAGCATCTTGTGGTTAATTAAAAGACAAGAATTAAAAGAATAGTAATAGGAAAACATCAGTTTCATTTTCCAAAGAAATGCACCTATTTACACATGTGAAAAGTGTCAAATTGAAGGAAGAAAACCTTAAAATTGGCCACATATGGCAAAGATACCCAAATTGATAAGACATTTAGGATCCGTCAACATGATCATATATTTACAATACTATTTTAGAGTTTTTGTTTAAATTTAAATCATTAGGTTTGGCTTTCTTTTAAAACCAAATTTATTTAGTAAAATATATACTAATAAAATTAGTTTAATTTTTACGTTATGAACTTAACTAAATCCAATACCCAAATAGCTTAACAAATCTAGAATTCTCTCTTTATATATAAATATATATATATATATATATATATATCAAAATTTATCTTTATAAATTAACGTTATAATTATTTTTTATATTAATATGCAACATATAAGTTTTCGTAATGTTAACAGTAATACTAAAATTTAATTTCGATATCACAAGAAGTGAGCAATATCTAACAATATATCACTACTACTCAAGTGATAAGAATGTCAGTAGTTCAACATTACTTTATTCATGACTAATATTATCGTATAATTTAATTCATTTATCTTAAATATCTTAATCAAACATGAGACTTGGAACATATATATTTCAATTTTATATTTCTTTGATATCCTAAATAGACTTATTTTAATAAATAAAATTAATATCGCATATTGATTTAGTTGAGTACGGTCATGTATTTTCATAATCCCACTCAATTAAAAGACTCAAAAATATCACTGCTATTATATAAGAAGGACAAATCCTATCTTGATCACATATTTTTCTTTACATGAATTATGACACATCTGATTTTTTTTATTTTTATATAGTCTATCTTGTTATAGATAACATTTAAAAATATTAAAATATATCATTCTCAATATTGAAAATTATAGTAATATCAAATATAAAGATTACACATACATCATTATCATTATGAGAATAACTTATAACACCTATATAATGATTCATGTAGTATTCTCATAGTGGATCAGTCCAGTACATTAATCTACTAATTTATGCCCATATGTTGACTTGATATCTCATATCACAATACATAATATGTCATCATTAGTCACTATACATACTAATCTTTATGCATTATCGTTGTCTCATCCACAATAATACTTGACTGGAAACATTTAAGAATAGTATTCAACTAATTGAACCTAATATTCTAAATGTATTATTATATTTATTAAATATATAAATATATAATAATAAAATAATAAATGATATATAAATCAAAAATATCATGATACAACAGAAATAAATATGTTAAATATCTAAAAAAAAAATACTATTAAACTTAGGACATATACCAACATAAACAACATAAAATGATTTTGGAAAAGTTATGAGTGTCACTTCAAAAGCCTTGGCCCATAAAAGCTAACGAATAGGAAGATGATAACATTTTAGGTACTTGATCAAATTCCATTCAATCCTCCAATTCTTTAACCAACTTTCCTGAACAAATCTTGATAAAGAATCAGCCACACATTTTAATTGCTTCAACATATGTTGATACAACTGGAAGATTTTGATAAATATGTTCTTAGTTAAGACCAATAATTAAAGAAACTTCTAAACAACAAGCTAAAGCTACTTACTTATCCACAACAACCGTAAAAATAAATAAATAAATAAATAAAAACCAGCCGGTACAAAATGAATAGAGACAGAAAGAAGTTGAAGAAAAATAAGATAGGATATACAAGTTTAACTTCTAAATGCTCATTCAAAATTTTTTTTTGGAATATTGATGGTTTTAAACCAAATAAAAAACCAACATATTTTAAAAAATGATAGTTTTGATAGAAAGAAAATTACAAAAAGTGTCACATCTAACTAGATAAACAATAATAAGAAGATTAATTTTAGGATTTCTATAATCTTTACAAAAATATTAGTTAAACACATTTTCATAGTAAGAAAAAGATCACATCTTGGCTTATAATTAGTCTTATAATGTACTCTTAAAGTTTTTGGTTGTACTTTTTATAAGAACAAAAAATTGTAAAAGTGAACTTATTGAAAAAAAAATTCTTTAAAACAAGTATTGTGATGTCAAATAAATTAAAAATTATTCCTTGGAGCAACAACACCTTTATTTCAAATTCAACAAACCAATAGATATGATAAAAAAAGATGTTGATTCTCAAGATGCTAGGACTAGTTGTAAAAATGATTGAGGAAAAACTCAAAGTATATAGAGTAATAGACTTAACATAAGTAAGTCTTGCAAGTCTGTAATAGTTAACTATTGAGTTTATTTAAAATCATTGCAAAAATCAATATCTAAAAAAATATATGAAACAGATAGAAAAAATATCTTTATAGAAATAATGCAATACCTCGCCTTAAAAATTTGAATGTCATGATACTCAAAACTTTTACCCTTGTAAAAGATCTAGCTCCAAGCCACACAAATTCAAGAGAAAATCTTGGAAACCATAAAAAGGTTAAAATATTGACATGTCAAAAGGTGAACTTACACAAGTAATCAAGAAGATGTTTCATCTGTGAGAAGAAAGATCATTTTGCAAAATAATGTAGCTTAAAGAATAAAATTCTGACAAAGCTCTTCTAAATTATTGAATACTAGAATTTGATAATAGTTTACATGCCTAGTAAGATGATCGAACTTTATCAATCATGATAATTGATTTTCAACCAAAAACATCTACTGAAGAGTGTTTGGATCGTTGATCTGTTGATTCAAAAATACTCATGATTTATCATTAAGTGTCAAGATTAAAAATATTGGATCACCTAACCAAGCATATAAACTATCATTAAGATTTGGTTGTGCGATCATTTGGATGAATTTTCTTCTTTAACTTGAATTATTTTGTAAAATGGCTTTTCTTCTCGTAGACAACACATCTTCTTGATTATTTTGGTATTTTTCTCTTTTGGACATATCAATACTTTGATCTAGACATATGGCTTCCATGATTTTCTCTTGAATTTATGCAACATAAAGCCACCTCTTTTACAAGAGCAAAAGTTTTAAGTATTATGCCATCCAAATTTTTTAGGATAGTTATTGTAATACTTCTGTAAATAGATTTTTTCTATCTACTTCATGTGTTTCTTTATATCTTAATTTATGCAATGATTCTAAATATGTGCAATAGTTAACCGGTGTAAACTTGCTAAACTTACTTATGATAAGTATATTACTCCATTTGCTTTGAGCTTTACCTCAATCATTTTTGTTACTGGCCTTAGCGTATTGAGAATGAAAGTCTTTTTTATCTTGTGTATTAGTTGTTGAATTTGAAATGAAGGTGTTATTGCTCTAAATATTAATTTTCAATTTGCCTAACATAACAATTATTCTGAAGAAGCTAAGTTTTCAACAAGTTTACTTTCATGATCTTGTGTCCCCAAGAAATGTGCAACCATAAACCTTTTGAGTTTATTATATGGTTGGTTATGAGCTAAGATGTGATCTTTTTCTTATTAAGTAAATGTGCCTAACTACCATTTTTGTAAAGATCTCAGAAGTTCTGAAATCAATCTCTTTATAACTACTTGTTTGGTCAAACATGGTACTCTTTGTAATTCTCCTTCTTTCTAAACTATCATCTTTTTGGAATATGCTAGTCTTTTATTTAGTTTAAAACCATCAATATTTCAAAAAATATTTATTGAAGGAGCATTTAGAAGTTGAACTTATGCATCCTATACTTCTTTTTCTTTTGCTTCTTCCTATGATTATTCTTATCATGTTGGTGAAATTATTGTTGTGGATAAGGAAGCAATTGTAGTATGTTGTCCATAATTTTCTCTAATTATTAGTCTTAACTGGGAAAATCTTTGTTGAAATCTTTTAGTTATATCAACATATTTTGAAACAAGTAGAATGTTGATTCTCTATTAAGATTAATGCAAGGGAGTTTGTTAAAGATTTAAATGATTGAATGGAATTTGATGAAATATTTGAATAATTATCATCTTCTTATCCAATTACTTTTATGGGTTAAGGTTCTTGAAGTGGCATCTCATAACTTCTCCAAAATCTTTTTGTGCTATTTCTTAAAAAGCTTTCTTACCAAATATCTATTGGTTTTTTATGCTTATCTTTTTCCCATGAGGTTTTCTTCTACTTTAATTTTCTATAATATTCTCATTGTTCTTGTAATAGTTATAATCTATAAACCTCATCATCAACTCTTGTACTCCTGAACATGGTAATTGGCCTTGAAACTTCTTAAGTATCAATAAATTGCTTGGTTGTAAGCCTCTGAATTCCCTTGATCTTCTTGGCTTGGCTTTTTAATTCTTTCAACTCTTGCTTGATATGTTCATGTTGGGCCATGATTATTTCCAAAGGTTTATTCTACTCTAAAGCATTAATATTACTTCAATTGATAGCTTGCTCAGTTGAACCAAATTATGTAGAACTTATCTTATAAATGATAAATTTTCCTACAATATATTCTTCTAATGTATTTTTGTACAAATTCTAGTTTAAGGAACTTGATCATGTTGATAGATCTCAAATGTCTTACTAATTTGGATCTCCTTGGTATATGTGAGCAATCTGGAGGCCTTCTTTCTTCAATTTGATACTTTTCACATAGGTATTGTTTCTTTGGAAAATGAAATTGAATTTCTTCCTCCCACTACTTTCTCAATTCTTGGCTCTTCATGAACTACAAAAGGTTAGTTATTGTGCTTATAGTCATTGATCCATTTTGAAAGAAAAATTAGTTGGTTTTGTTTGAAAATTTAAGACTGAACAACTCGTCCTTCTCTAATTAATCCAGTAATGAGAACATATGCGTGACTCATGGAGAAAAGATGAGTTTGTACTTTGCAAGTCTTGGTATGATGGATTGCTAAGGTTGGCTCATTAGAATTCATTTCCAATCCGTATAATTGGATCATGATCTTTATAATATTAGGTAGGTTGCGTTTTTCAATGTTTAAGGTAAACTTTGGCTCAATCTAGATAACAATATGACCATTATAAAGACCAACTTCAAAAGTGGAGATTAAAACCAATTTAAACTATTAGCATCTAGTGTCTAAAAGAGCTAAAAGGGAAGTGACATTCTTTCGTCCAAGCAACAAAGATTGGAGTCCAATTCTAATTGCTCATAGATGAATTCCTTTAAATCCCTCATTCTTGTATCATCAAACATCTTATTTAGAAAGTATGGGAAGATAAGATTCCTTAGAACTAGAAGAAATAGATTAAACAAGAACTTAAGAAGATTTGTAGAAAAACTTCAATTTAAGTTATCTAAAAGACACTAAAAATTTTATAATGGCTAAAAGAGTATTTACATCATAAAATTGAAATGAATTTAATGGATCTAAATGAAAATTTTGGATGGATTTAGTGGACATTCAGCTCGAAATAGAATCAACAGGGGCTTGATTTCGAGCCAAGTTTTTAGTTTAAAAATCGAGCCTACCTACTGTCTCAAACTCTGTTGTGCTAGTTCTCACCTTTTTTTTTAAATTCCTAGTTTTTTTTATGTTTTTTTTTCTTGATGTTTTTCATGGCTAAAATTTCACAAATTAATTCAATGTATAATCAAACAAAAATTGCAATATCAATGTACATGTATTGATTCATAAAATTAAACAAAAAAAAAAGAAAAATATGGTCAACAACTTACTTTTTTTGTTTCTATTTTGTATGCTTTTGCAACCATTGGATGTATATGTTTATATTTCTACAATAATTTGTACCAATAAATTTGTACATTTAAAGTTTGAACAATTTTGAGAAGAATGAAACCATAAAGCAAGTAATCAAAATCCTTGTGGTTAATGATTGTATATGGTTATATGAGGACAATTTTTCAAATATTGTACTACTTATTACTCATAACTAACAATTTCCAAAGGCAGTACATGTGGATAAAGGGTTATCTTTCTAAAATTGAGGATACAAAAACAAAGATAACATCTCTTAGTTATCTCGTATTTATTTTTTTCATTCAGTTTTGTGATATTTGGTTTGTTAATAACATTCTGTGCAGAGCAATAACTTCATTTGTTTTGAAATATATACGCGAGACAAGTATCTGTTTAGAGAGTTTTCAAGTGAATGCTTGCTAGTTTGAGTCATCTTCCCATTTATTTGTTATCACACCTGGTTATATTAGGTATTTGCATCAGATCATTTGTGCAACACAAGTACTTAACACAGGTTTAAGCATCCCTCTTACATTGTTTTTGATAAATATGAATTTTAGTGTATTTCTACCAAGCTCGCAAATTTCTACTACCACCAACCATGTGTATATTCATGTTGTCAGAAATAATAAGTTAAATCATATACCAGCACGTCGGTTCTATTTGTGTACTATCCTATATCAATGTTAATGTGACATGATAGGAGCTCTCATGCTCATTTGAAGTTTATTTAGGCCACTAAAGTTGTTTTCTGCTTCAAGTTAGGTAAATTGTGTGCCACGGACTCAAATTTTGCCTAAAGAATCTAAAGAAATCTAACTATCTAGTTAAATAGGCACAACTTTTATATTAATTATATGGATTGAGTAATGAGCAATTCTAAATAGGGATATGCAGTGGTATTGGATTGAACCAGAATCGAATGAAACCCAACCTACTAGTTCTCTAAGAATTTGTTTCAATGTCTCTATTGTTAGTAGAATTTCTCTCTTGCATTACTTGCTGATTGTGTATTCATTTTGGTTACATTTCTTAGTCTAATCTTGAACTGAAGCTACTCGGTCTTCGCAAGACAAAAATTGTAGATGCATTTGTCTTGGGATCTTTAGTTTTCGAATTTGTTTTTGTCCATGAAATCATTTTTCTCATCAGGCAAAGATGCATATTTGTATTTATCGAAACAAAGCCTGGTATATTTTGCAGAACATCACTGTATCAATAACATACTTTTATTTCATATATTTATTTATTCGTTATGACTATATGTGTGAAAGATAGATGACACTGAAAATGAATAAAACATGTAGCTAGATATGATTAGTAGGTTACATTATATGTTCTATAAATAATTTTGCTATAATATTTGTAAAATTGATCTATATTTTATGTCTTATGATAGAATGCACTATCACAAGGGAAGAATACCATAGAATTAGACAAATAAAACTCTGTTATTAAGAAAAATCTTGAATAGAAATTTGTGTTTGTTAACTAGCAAATATCACTTGTAAATATTATCAGTATTGTGTTGAACATTGTACTGTGTGCATTTTCATTTATGTAAAAAATGTGTCCTTAAAATGATAACTTTGTGGAACATATTATTTGTGGATATAGCATACAATTGTTCTTCTAAGTTTGTTCAAAGGTGAATATTAAAACTTCATTTCATATTAAGGTGTGGTGAGTTTTAAAATATAACTGATGTGGATGGAAGTATTATATGTTAAATATTAGTAAAAATATTAGTGAATTCCACTAAAAGATAGAAGTATTAGATGTCAAATACAAGCAAAAATATTGGTAAATTTCACTAAAAATTAATATTGTCAAACAATTTTTAGTTGTGCATCCAAAATTACGTAGATTCATCACAATTTCAAATAAAGCCTAAGTTCATTAATATGTGAGCTGAGATAGTAATTTATAGCAGCTCAATAAAGATGATAGGTAGCATTTGCGACTCTAAGGCTAACACAAATTCATGTTATAATGGTATGTTTTGAAGTTAAATGTTATGGCTTTGAAGATAATTCATGTTATATTGGTATGTTTTGGATTTAAATGTTGTGGCTTTGAAGACTCTGCTATTGTAATATAAATATATTACTTTTAGGTTATTTGAAAAATTAAATAAAATATTTTTTCTTTATTACACCTTATGTCTTAGATTATTTTATTTTAATTATTACTTATATTGAAGATTAATCATCCTAACAATTTAATTTATTTATTTATTTCAAATATATAAAAAAATATTTTTTTTTTTAAATGGTCACAGAAAATTTTTTGCAACACTTTTTTGCTGTTTATATATATATATACATATATATATATATATATCAATTTTAAAAAATATGCTATATTTATTACAATAAATATTAATTTAATTTGGCAATAAATCGACCAAGGCAGAGATCATGAAGATCCCAAAATTTTGATCTGAGCTTGGAATGGTCCAAGAGTTGGACCCACAATTTTAGTCCAGCCCAACTCCAAAAATTTTCATGATATTTTTACCCCTTAAATGTTATTCCATCTTATTTTATAAGTAGCATAAACCTCCAGGTCAGTTAAATTGTTGATCAATTTTGACTCATAAAGTTGTAATTTATTCTTGATACAATGGCTGATTTTTAAAAATGACAAATTTACCCATATGAAACAGAGTTGGGATAAAATATACAAATCAATTCATATTATCATGGAATTGGTAGATTAAATACAAATTGGAGTAAGGGTTCAATTTTTACTGGCCAAAACAATGTGTCATAGCATGGATAGAAACAATAGAAGAAGCTGAAATTTGAGCCAATAAAAAAATGGCTTGTGGCACAAAATAGTTACAAGACCGATGAAAATATCAACAAAGCATCGTAAATCAACAACTAAAGAGTTCAATAGTCGTGTTTGAGACAATTAACTCGTCATTCTTGTGACAATCGTGAATGCATGTAATTTGGCAGTCCAAAAATAATGTTGATAGTCGATTATAATACAATAAAGAATTATGGTAGGAATGGCAATTTAATAAGATATTTTAAATATTCAAAAAAAATTATCAAAAATTTAAAATTTATTGAATAATTAGTGTGTTTAAGTCTTAAAATTAAATAATTAAAATTAATTTCCATTAGTTATAATATTTGGTATCAAATATTATTAAAAAATATTATTTAAAATATATTATTTTTAAATATTAAGTTTTTAAATTAAGTACTTAAAAATAATTTTTTTTTTTACAAAAAATAATATACTTTTTGTTGAATACAAGCACAAAAAAATTATTTAAAATTCAAATATTAATCTAAAAATATTATTGTAAACCTAATTTGAAAAAATTATATATTTTTTTATTATTTTAATTAAATATCTAATTTTTAATTAATTTTAACTACTGATACTAAATATATAATTTTTTTTAAGTTATAAATAATAAATACTTTGGCCAAATTCGAATTCAAATACCTTATAAATTTTGAATATTCTATCCTTTGTCATGATGTGTTTTTCTATACTCTGTTGTGGTGATAGACAAGTTGTTGATTGCAACAACGTGTGGTGTTGATGAACAATTAATTTATTATTAGTTTTTATTTTGTTTTTAATTATTTAATTTTATTTTTTATTTTTAAAATATTTGTAACATTTTATTCATTTAAAAGGTCAATTCTTTTTCTCTTATTCCATATTAGCGTAATTAAAGATGACAATTGTCTAGGGTGTGGATAACTTTTTTTAAAAAAAAAAAAAAAAAAAAAACTAACAAAGGATAAATTAATGATTTCAAAAGCATTAGAGGTAAAATAAAATCAAACCCTAAATATATGTAACAAAAGCTAGTGAAAAAAGATTGTTGGTTATTTGATTATGCTCAACGAATCTAGCCAAAAGATCAAATGTGGTGGAACAAAAGTGAGGTGTCAAACGGGAATTAATTGGTGGATTAGTAGAGCAGAAAATCTATTGGCATCAGCTTTTGGATGATTATTATTATTATTATTATTATTATTGTTATTATTATTATGAGATTTTATCATATATCACCCTTAAAATTTGTAATAATCTTATTTTATAATAAATAATATAAAAAAATA
>CP135537.1:4002293-4054977 GCA_032402905.1 Khaya senegalensis
TTTTAGAGTACTTTTATAATTACTCATGTTTTAAGAATTTTATTTTATAATTTTTTATCATTAATAATTTCTATTTTAGAGATTCAAAATTCTATAATTTTCTTGACCTAATTTTAATTTGGTTTAGATTAAAAATTAATTTATATTTTAATATAAGTGGTATAAATTATAAATTCATTTTAGTAATTGTGTATTGATTTTTGTAAAATAATATTAGATAATGATAGTAGAAAGAAAGAGAAGTTAGTGAAATTATAGAAAAGTTGATTTTATTTTGATTCAGGTAAGTATTTAACATATAATTAAATAGTTTAGTGTTTAAAAACTGAAAAGTAAAATTTTACGCTTAATTGTTATTATAAATATAAAATGAATTTATTTAAAGTAAGTGAATTTTTTATTTTAAAATAAATATTGATATTTTATTTTAAGAGTATGAAATATGGATTAATATTTAAATAATATGTTACTATTTTGTTATGTTTTGTATAAATTTTTAAAGAATTTAATTATTATATTACAATTAAATTATATTTCTGATCTTTATAACATGTCATTGAAATAATGTAAATAAATTATTTTATTATTATTGTGTGTGCTTAAATTATTAAATAATGTTTATAACCTTTTTTGGTACTGATAATTATATATTTGATTTCAAAACTATGGTAAAAATTCGCAAATTTGAAATTATGAGCAACATTCCCTAAATATAAAAATCCTAAAAAATATAAGTTATACATTTATTGGATAGTAGTTTCTGAAAATAGTGTATTAAAATTATGTATTGCACATAGTAATAACTAAATTGCATTGTTGTTTTATTGTTATTATTATTGTTTTTCTTATTTATGAAAAAGATAATTGGAAGAATAATAATTAATAATTTTTCTTTTAGAACCTTAATTTATATATGATTATTAATGGGGTTTTGGCTCATAATCTATTTTTCAAGTTTTTTTTTTTTGAAATAATTGAATTATAGATGGATATAGAAGAAATATTGTTCTTTAGCTAGATACGTTTTGAAAGAATATTTTATTGTGTATAAAATTGTAATTATACTAAAAATTGCATATGTGTAATTAGAATAATGCATTAAGTTTTGATATAATGAATTCTTGAGGCTCCATTTTTTTTATATGAATTTATTATTGTTGTGATAGTTTAGGATTTCACGAAGAATATTATTAAGTGTTATAGGAGTTTAAAAATTTTATAGGTTTAAATTTAGAAAATAGAAGCTTATTAGTAACTAAAGATACACATCAAGAAGTTAGTAAAATATTTAATGCAAAACCTAAATTATAAAATTAAAAATCGTAAAGTAAAGCTAAAGACTTATTTATTTTAAGTCAACATAGGCATGAAACATAAGTAGAGAAAATATTTAACTTATGACAAAGAAATTGTGACCTTAGATTTTACAATCAATATACTAATACATTTTGTATCTATTGGAGTCTAAGTAGGAAAACCTTTTAATAAAGAACTTTTGTATAAATTTGTCAATAAATTGCTAGGAAATTATGAGAAAAGTTTAATGAAGAAGCAATAAAATAGTTAAAAGAAAATACTAATTATACTATAACTTTATTACCTTTAATAGAGTTATTTAGACAAAAATTAAAAAATATTGTAATGAAGAAAAAAATAATAAACAAACTAAAAAAGAATTTGAAAAAAATGTGTACAAAATTTAAAGATGTACTAACTTGTGGTTGTGGTAATAGAAAAAGTTATAATAAGCATAAAAAGACTTATAAGAAGAATAGTAAAAAATATTATAAAAAAAAAATTAGGACATATAAGTCACTTAAGAAATATAAGAAAAAAGTTAAAAAAAAATTCAAAAGGAAAGAGAATATTTAGGAAAATTTGTATATATTTTTTATGTGAAAAAGAAGTTTATCAAAATTATTCAAAAGCTAAAAAATTAAAAGCACATTTTTTTGAAGATTTACTAGATTATTTAGAGGAAGAAATTCATAATGCAGATAATTTAAGCAATGACAATAAAGTTTATTTTAAAAAACTATACTAGTAGTGAAAATAGCATAAAAAGCAATAGAACACAAAGTAATATAGATTTAAATAAAAGTAAATGTGTTAGAATTCAAAATATATGATTTTACAATATTAGTAATAATATTAGTTATTTAACTTGTTATGATTGTAATAAAGATTATGACTTTAAAGAACTAGAATTAGAATGAAAAAAAAAAAATACAAAAAGAAAAATTAGTTGTAAATTGAGTAGGATGTGATTTAATAAATATATATGTAGATATTTAATCTCAAAATAAAAAAACTAAAAAAAGTGATAAAATCTGGAACGTATAAGTGTATTATACATGAAAACTTAGTTCTAAAAGAAGATTAGATTGTATTAAAACAAATTGTAAAATTATGACAATTTAATAGTGAACAAATAAAAATAACTTATTGTATTATAAGTGCATCAGTATATGTTAACAATGAAAAGCATATACTACCACCAACTTTTGTTATTGGAACATTTATAAATATAAATTTATTATAGGATTAAATTTTTATTATAAAAAATAATAGTGGAATTACTCATAACATCTGATGGAGTATTTTTCTTTAAAAAAGCAATATGTATATAGTTTAAATTTAAAACTAATAATGTTTCTTATGAAAACAAAATTAGACAAATAGATAGTAATATGTTATTAAAACATTTTGTAGTTTAGTAGAAGGCGATAAACTAGATGAAAAAGAAATAGAACAATTAGAGAAAATAGATGTAGAAAAAAACATAAGAATATAGTTCATATAGAAAAGCAGGTAAATTATACGAAATATCATTTATGGCCTACAATAGTACAATAAAAGTTAGAAAATCTAGAAAAAATAAGAATAATGGGTGAAGACCCCAGAGTAAGTACAAATAAAAAGTATAAAATAAAAATAATAAATTTTCATTTAACAATAAATTCAAAAGATTTAGTATATAATTTAAAAGATAAAAAATAAATTAAAATGCATATAAAAAAATTAATAAAGTTAGGATTAATTAGAAGAAAGTGCAAGCAGGTATAAAAGTTCAATATCTATAGTTAAAAATTATAGTAAAATAAAAAGAGTAAAATGTAAAATGGTAATAAATTATAAACACTTAAATAATAATACTTTTAATAATGGAAATAGAATACTATACAAGGATGAATTATCAAGTAGTCCACAAAATGTTAGTTGGTTTAGTGATTTAGATTGTGAAGTTTTTATTAGCAAATTAGGTTAGGCGAAGAATTCATAGATTGAATTAATTTACATGTAGTGAATGACATGTTAATTAGTTATTTATGTTTTTTGAACTGATTTACATGTAGTGAATGATTTTGATTGATTATTTATGCCTTTTGGCTTAAACAACATTTCTAAGTATTTTTTACACATGCATGCATAAAATACTAAAGCTTTACATAAATTTTTGTATAGTTTAAGCAATGGATATAGTAATTTTAGTAAAAATAAGTTTAGTCACATTAATCATGTAATAAAAATTATATAAGGCTTAGAAGTAGGAAATATTGTAATAACTAGAATGATGTTAGCATTATTAAAACAAAGAGTAGAATTCTTAGGAATAAAAATAAAATAAGGAAAAATAGAACTATAAAAGTCTAATAACAATAGTTCTCAAGTTGAAGAATAAATAACATTATACACTAGTAAAAATTTTACAAAAGCCCCAAAGTATAAGATTTGGTGTAGATTAGAAATGTAAGTAATAATTAATTCTTTGAATCTATTTCCTTTGTATATATAATCAGAAGAATTTACAATTAAAAATATTGTAATAATATAATTCAATTTATTAATAAAATAAATACTAAGAATTTTGTGAAAAAGAAATTCTTTTAATAATAAAATATGGATATAAGTTTTAGATATTATACTAAATACAAATTAAAAAATATAAAATGTAGTTATAATAAAATCTCAAATATTTTATCGTGACCAATTCCTTCTTAATTATTGTACAAGAAAAGATTAGTTTTAGTCAAAGGTTACCTGGTCAAAAGCAAAAACTAGAACCTTTTCTTTTTAATTTTTGGCTTGAAGTTTCTTTTTAGCGGTTCAAAATGTTAAAAGTCAAATTTACTGAAACTCAGCATTTTATTTTAAATAATATTTAGTATTTTAGAAATGAAAAAAAATTAAATAGATTAAATGCATTAAGCTAGATATTTTTAAAAAATAATCATTTTAAATTTTATGTTATTTCTAAAAGTGGAAAAGTAGAAATACTTTTAAGATGAGATGAAATAATTTCATTAATAGAAAATATTTGTCATCAATTTATAGAGGTTACTATATTTTACCATAAGTAGAAGAAACTTTCAAGTCTTCTTAAATAATAAAATAAGAGATGATATTATAATACATCACAATAATCATCTTTCTACAGCAGTAAAGATGTTTTAGTATTTTTCAATAATTCTAGAACTATCAACGAGCATAGGCATAAAGCATTGCATGATTTGAAGAAAAAAAAAAAAACTCATGGAAAAAAATTTATTTATATTAAAGAAAAAATATATGATTTAGTTAATGTTGTTAAATTCTAGTTACTTTAATTAACCGTTTTGCAATTCAAATTAGAACTTACAAATATACAAATCAATTGTTATATAAAAGTATTCCCATAAAGTCAATTTTATATAGAATAGATTAAATTAATACTTTTTTGTAATTAAATCTTAAAGTAAACTAATACAAATAAAACCTAATATGAATGCAAAATAAATAAACAGTATCAAGACTTAGTTAAATTAAAATAGAAACAAAAAATAAAAAATAAAATAAAAATTTTCTAAGAGAACAAATGAAGGAGAAGAAAAATGAAAAATTTATGTTTAAACCTTATAATACTTGAAGGGATAGGGAAGAGCGAAAAATATTTTACACAATGAAAAACTTAAATTATTAATAAATTAAAATACGTTAAAATTTGTTGACTTTAGATCAATAAATATCAGACAATTCAATAACACAAGATTACAATAATAAACAAATTCAAAATAATAAGTAAAAATAAAATAAAAAATAAAAAATTTGTTGATAAAGAAAAATCTTATGAAAAACATTTTCACAAAATAAAAACTCTTTAAGTTAATAATAGGAGTCAACAAAATATTCAATAAAGAAAAACTCATAAACAATGATTTCTTACAATAATTCTTGTAAACTAATCTTGAGTTACTCACTTTAAGTAATTTTATCTTTAAAATTCTAAAATCATTTTTTCTCAATAAAATTTTTGAATGATATGTTCACAATATTAAAACTTTTAATTACCAATAACAATTAAAATTTTGAAAGATTTTTAGTTGGATTTAATATATAAAAATATGATGAGTGATTATTAAGAAAAATAACTAAGAAAATCACATTTACTTGGAATAGATTATTTTTTTACAAAGAAATCAAGAAAGAAAAACTTTATTGTATTTAGAGATGTTTTCTCTACTCAAAAAATTTTTAAAAACATAAAGCGATTGTTTCACCAAATAAGTTAAACTATTTAAATATTTATATATATTTTTTGGTGAGTATTGTTCACAAGATATTATTCATGTTCGAGTGCCAGTCGAGCGGTAGTTAGATGCTAAGTTATTGTTTATTAGATTGAAAAATTGGCACTTGATAGGTGCTATGATTTTGGACATTGGGACTATTCTTTCATTGTTTGAATAATACAATTTATTAGATATTATTTATCAAATCACAATTCACATGACATTGTTCATTGAATACTGTTTATCAATCATTGTTCATCAAACTCAAATTATTTGGACATAGAATAAGCTAATATTAAATACTGATCTAACAAAATCAATCAAGACAAATGTGTTAATGTTTCAAAAATTCACCACTAATTATTACTTTCATGCAAAATTTATGTAAGTAAAAAATTTCAGCAATTTAATATAGTAAAAGTCCTAAATTTTCTATAACAAATAATAATGTTTGCTGTAGATTATTATTAACATATTTAAAATATATTAAACATTATGAAAACAAGAAGATCACACAATAATAATGAAATTAATGAGATAATCATGTTATCAAAGATCACGCAATAATAATGAAATTAATGAGATAATCATGTTATCAAATATGAAAATTTCTTAAATTAATATAAAGCCATAAAATATTTAATTAAAATTCACTCCTTATCCTAGCAATGAAAGTTTAACTACTAAAGAATATAGTAGAAATAAATAAAATACAAAAAAAGAATTATAAATATAAAAGAAGAAAGCATCCTTCTTGATTTTGGACTTCTTGAAACTTTTTCTTGCTTTCTTTAACTTGTCTCTTAATCTCTCTTTTTATTTTGAAAGCAAGGAAGTGTATCTTTATGTAAAAATAGTGATAATATGGTTTTCTTATTTTTAAGTAAAGTAGAATTAGTATAAATCCTTTTTTTGACTAAAATTTGATTTCTCTCTTTGAATCAGACAATGAGTAATGTATTAATAAAAAGAAATAGATTTTTAATTTCTAATAAAAAAATAGACACAATTTAAAGTTTTGTAGAGAAAAAGTTATTGATATTTTAATGACTACAATGCAAGGTGTAAATCATAATATAATTAAGATTGTTTTTAATTATCTCTTAAGGAGTGATATTATTTTTCTCTTACCAAAATAAGTTTCAAGTTCTTAATAATGTGTTCTACAATAAGCTTTTCCTATTTTCTTTATGAAAGGCTAACCCAATCCTTAAGAAATAAAGAAAAATTAGAAAATGTATTTTTTAAGTTCATTTTTACATCTTTTCTTATAGAGACTTATAAAATAATTAAAACAAGTAAAAAAATTAAAAAAAATAAAAGAACTATATAAAAGCCGTCTTTTGAACATGAGGTGGATAGAATAGTTATTTCACAAATATGAGTTGTAAAATATAAATTTTTTGTAAACCGTACATGAGTCTGTATAAGGACAGGATAGTCAAAAAATTATTATATAAAAAATACTTTATTCGATTTCTCTCTTTTTTTACCATGTCTCTCTTTTGGGTAAATAGTATCATTTTTCTTCAATGATCGAATTTCGACACCGTTGGCATCATTGAATTTCTCTTGCCACCACAATTGTAACCATGTAAAAAATGCCATCATTGAAACTATTGTTACTATTGACATACCACCTTAAGTTTCACCAATTGAATTTTTTGTCGTTGATTCGCAGTATTTTTCAGTAAGTGAATTGACACCATCAATACATTTGGACTCCTACAGTTGTGCTCTATACTGTGATGTGGTCATTTTCCATGAACTCCATTTTTTGGTCGTGGATTTGTTGGTTGACAAGCCTCAGTTTTCATACATTTTCTGGTGAACGATGAGATTTTCAAAGATTTTGTCGTTACCAGCAAACTCTTAAGGATACGTTCTACAATGTGGATGTGTTGTTTCATAGTAATTAAGATATTTTGATTGTGTAATGATGTCCCAAAGTAAGGTAGTTGGAAATGTGTTTGGTGTATTTTTAGACAACCAAAAATGTGATTTAAGACATATAGATATTGTAGGGAGATTCTTGTGGTCGATACGAATGCAATGGTCTAATTCATTTATGAAACGAAGATCATCGGAATGTGGGTCTATTATACCAATTTGATTTTGTTCGGTTCATTACAACGTACCATAATACCTGTTTGCTACAGTACTACCACAATAATTTTACATTTTTTGAGAAATTTTTTAATATGCGTGAAAAATTTATTAGGTAATGAATACCCTCTATAGAACAATGAGTAAATATTTAGTATTTTAATTTTGTTAAAAATTTAATTTATATAAAATATATTTTAAATTTAATAATTTGATTTTAATTTATCTACTTACGAAATAGAAAATATTAGAGTTAGTTAGAAATAAAATTTTGGATGAATATTAGAATAAGAGTTTTGGTGACAAGTATATAGTATGACTATAGTATTTCAAGATATAGTTTATAGATCGTCCTATTTAGAGGCCGTATAGGTGAAGTAATTTAGGTGGAGCTATTATGAGATGGATTGATGGAAAGACCACCTAATATTGTTATCTTGGGAAGTGTCACACTAGTCACCTTGTGGTTCTCAGCTAACACTAGTATGTTTGATGAGTTTTATAAAAAGAATTATATTTTTATAAATTATTAATAAATTATATTTTCTTTAAAATAAATTAAAATTATATGTATTTTTATAAAAGAATACATTGGTGGATTTGAGTGTGCTTCAACTAAGGTACAACTCGAATAAAAATGGCAAGTTTGAAAATATTTTAAAATAAATTATTTTAGTATTCTTATTTTTTTCTTTTCTAACGAAATTTTTTTTGTTAAATTCCAACTCACGAAGTATATTTTATATACTCACCCCCCTCACTTCCACATTCCAGGTTTAGGTTTAGGGTAAAATAGCGACGCATGTTAGGAGTAGATTTGCCTAGCATACACATTTGAGCAAGATATTTTCGACTCAAAGTTGGGTTTCACGAGATCTATTAGGTTATTTGATTTGTGAGATATATTTTGTATTATTGTATTATTGTATTTAAAAATTTATATTTATACATATTTATGTTGGGAATGATTTTATGAATATGTTATGAATTTTGTATATTTAATTTATAACTTTCGTGTGTTTGTAGATTAATTTCTAATGTTTTGTGGATTCTTGAGAGGCATACTTTGCTAGTGGGACATAATTTGAGGGTACAAAGTGATTGTCACTTAAAAAGTTTTGAGTGGAGATGTGATAAACTAACTAACACGATTAAGGTATATATAACATAAATATATGTAAAACAATGGATCTATCAGTTATAAATAAAAAGAATAAAAAGATTTTTGAGATTACAAATTACATTAATTATAGCTTAACAATTAGAATAAGGAATATCAATGTTGCATAGTCAAAAGCTCATTAATAGCAAGCCATTCGTTAAATTTTTGTCATTATATAAGTTGATTTAAACAAGAGTTCGTTAGAATTGGATAATATTACATCCATTGGTCTGGAAATATTCACAACATAAGAACTATTTAACTATGAAGTAATTGAATCAATATCTACAAGAAATCAACACAACATTGAAAAGATGCTAGTAAAACTCCAATAGGTTATTCAATGCCACATTGACTTCTATGAACATTGCCTAGACATTGATTATGTGCCATATTCATGGAATAAAAAGACATAATTCTTACCATCTTACCACTACATCACATTGATACAACTCAATAACCCATTCACACTAGGCAATCATAAGAAACACCTATGAATTTAGTGTTATCAATCTACAAAATTACTTAGCCAAACGTATTGTAATTATGTAAATTCATTGCATAGTAAATTAGTGGCTCAAATACCTCACATTTCAATATTTTTACAAGGCTTAGAGTTGTGTTTTAAATACTTTATTCCTTGGATATGTTCAATAATAGAAAAAGATGAATATTTAAATGAAATCAAGGAAGGAGAAAGGTTTAAATGACGACAACTCTGATATTATTATTTTTTAAACATATAGTATTATAAAATTAAAGAAAAAAGAAAGATGGAGATAAATCCTTCCGTGTATTTTTTTCTTTTTTCTTTTTATTATATAAAAGAAAGATCGTATAATTTAATATATGGTATCACGAGATTCTAGCCATGATAGAGACAAACTAAAAGGAACCATTATCAATCATACTTAATTATACTCCACTCTAAAAATTAACTTATAAAATAACATTTTGAAATCCTTAATGGCTTATTTGGGAACACATTGACAGCTCGATAGACTCTAAAGTCCTTCTCAACTCAATGGCTAGACGGGGTGAATAGGGTATAAGGAACATCAATATCTAACAAAAACCAAGTCCATAGTTAGTTCTTATATTCGAAAATTAATTTTTTTGTTATTTTTGCAAAAGATTATCAAAATCTTTTCTTTTATTATCTTTTTGGATAATAATGTTCATGATTACCCCTTGTGCCCTTAAATTAATAGAAAGCGTGATTTAATACAAAAAACACTTTTTTTAAAAAAATTTTACTTTCTTTTTATTAATATAAAATGAGTGGGTCTAATTAAAAATTAATGGATATCTCCTATTATATTTGATATAATCAAAGGTAGATAGAGTTTATGTAAAAATCATGGGTGCCCCTTAGAGATACCAAACAAAAAAAAAAAAAAGAAAGAAAGAAGCTTTTTAATTAGTAATTCATTGAAAATACTAAATATCCATTGTTAGACTAAAATGACAATTAACATATACCCTTGAGGTTTGGTATAATTTATTTATTTTTAACTTATTCTTCTTTATTTGATAAATAAATTTAATATTTGTCAAACTCATCTTATTTTTCTCTATTTCTTGTACCATTCTAAAAATAAAACATTATTATTTTAAATAATTAATTATTAGTAGTTATATAAAAATGAAAATTTGCCTATTTAGATGATTTACTAATATATATATATATATATATATATATATAAACATTTTGTTCATTTACATGATAAATTATGTGAGTGAGCAAGAATAATAAGTATCAGCATGTTTGTGATGCCATGTTTAAAACATTATCATGTCACCGATGATTCTATTACCAATAGGATAAACTCAGAACCTATGGTTTATAATGATTATGAAATCAAACCAATGTTTAACAAGGTATATGATTCTTTTAATATTTAAAAAAATAAATATCCCAACTTTATTGTTGTGTGTAATCTTTTACCAACTCCCAGTTCAAACTCAATCAAGTACATTGATTATTAGTGCACGCAAGTAGGGTTAAATTTAGAAATCCCTTTGAGAAACCTTGAGGGTCAGTATATTAATAAGATAACTATTATATTTATCAGTGTAAATAGGTAAAGTTTTATTTTTATATAAATATTAATTAATTATGTAAATAGTTAAAGTGCTATTTTTGTATAATTATTAGTTAATTAATTGTTTAATATGTAATTCATTTTTAGATTTGTTCATGAAATAAAGAAAAATAAGTTGAAAAATAAGTTAGATTTGACAAGTTTTTAAATTTATTCATAAAATAAAAAATAAAAAATAAGTGTGATTTTAATTTTATAATAGTTTAATAATTTTAATAAATTTCTAATAAAAATTTTATTTATCTATAATTTTATCAAATTTAATTTAAAACACGATGAAATATCAAAAATTCCCACATGCAGAGTCGAACTAATGACAATTGACCTGATGCTCCACCACTGAGCAATAAGAGCAAGCCAATAACACTATCCCATATTAAAATATTTTTATATTTTTAACCAGAGATTTTTTTTGTCTTTCCGAAGATCATAGAAGAGAGTCGAACGGTAAAGAAGAATGGCGTCGTCAAAAGAAGCGGGAGGCGGAATTCTAAGAGCGGCGGAGATGGAGAAGATGAGCTTAGAGCAGCTAAAAGCATTGAAAGAGCAGACGGATCTGGAAGTCAATTTGTTACAAGACAGCCTCAACAACATTCGTACTGCCACTTCTCGCCTCGAATCCGCTTCCACTGCTCTTAACGATCTCTCCCTCCGCCCTCAAGGAAGTAAAATGTTAGTGCCTCTTACGGCGTCGCTTTATGTTACTGGCACACTTAATGATGCTGATGACGTCCTCGTTGACATTGGCACCGGATACTTTGTCGAGGTGAGTTCATGGCATCTTAACTCATTCAACTTATTGCGTTTTTACTTGTATCAACTTAGTAGAAGTAAACAAAAAAAAATGTTAAATTGTTTATGATTTTCTGTGTTTGCTTTTATATTCATGTGCTTTCATTGGGTTTATAGGTAAATCTGGTGGAGTTATATTAGACTGATAATTTTCTGAAACAATAAGAAATTTTCAATAGGTTAGATGCCCGTTTTCTGTTATAAAATTTCTTCTCAACGTAAATTGCATCACAACATTGAGAGGAGCATGCATTGTTGGTAAATGAAGCTAAAACTCAAATTTGAATTACTAGATATTTGTCTTAAATAATTAATAAGTGCCGGCATACAAATCTTGCTCTAGGAAAGGAACTATCACATGCTGTTACCGGTGTATAAGATTTCCAGGAATATTGAGGAGTTTTAAGCTGCATCTGCATTAGGATCACTTTCAAATTAAAACTGAGTGGTCGACAGGCATAGCTTTTTTTCCTTATTGGTTTGGATGGAAAGAAAAATGTTAAAACTTTATATTTAGGTATGATTTACTATTGTTATTTGATAGGATCTGATTTGCGAAAGATAAAATTTGATAGTGTCTCCGTTTCAATGGCTAGGAAAATAACCAGATAATTTGACTTCCATTTAAAAACTACTTCTTACTGTAACAAAGTTCACTTAAACATATTCATAGCAATCCACTTCCACTTATACGCTAATTAAGCAGAACAAAAACATAAAAGTAGAACAAATAACAGAAAAATTAAATTAGAGATAATGGCTCATGCACGTTTCCTTATGTAAGTCCTCAACTCCACATATTGCGGATTTAATGATTTTGTTGGCTTGTTCGGGCTTATCACTATTGTTATCACCATTTAGTTTTTTATGAGGAATTCATGCCTCTCTGTAGAGGCTTTTGCAAACTCCTAGTGCACTATCTACCAACAAGAATCATGTTTTGATAAATCCTGAGTTGTTGGAATAAAAATTTTGTAGCAGTCTAGAAGGAGTTGAAAGAGGTCTTTGGTTATCCTTCCCTATCAGAAAAAGTTTTAAAACATATGTTTGATCCCTGTAGAGTTTTGTTGTTATGGATTGGGTTGATTCCTGGTTTATAGTTGTCTGCGATAGAAACTGCTTGTTCAGAGACCTTTTTTTAGCAAGATGAGTTGATTTTCTGCTCGGCTTGTTGCTATTATAATATTTGGTAGCTGCTCAAGGCATAACATCTACAACTTGAAAATATCTGAAATTGCAAACTGCTTGTTCAATGCTTCCTATGATGGCTTCCCCTAAAGAACATTTTGTGCATTTTCAATAACTAAATATCTGAAACTGTAATATTTTGAAAAGTTTTTGTTATGTGATGATTTTATTGGAAAATGTTGACTCATCATAAGGAAATGGAATAGAGAAAATTGGGTTCTGAAAATACGGCTGTACAATCACTAATTCATGCATCTTATTCTTTGATGTCTTTATCTCTTGGTTCGCTTGATGATTTCTCTATTTCAGAAAACCATGGCTGAAGGCAAAGATTATTGTGAACGTAAAATCAATCTGCTGAAATCTAATTTCGACCAGCTCATTGAGGTATGTGTCCAACATAGTTTTTTTGGTACTTTCATTATTAAGTAGCATGATTTTGAGATTGTTTCTGATTCTTACTGAACCTTTGATCTACTAGTTTAGAGAGACAACATTTAATTTTGATGGACGTTCAATTTGTAGTATTTAAAGGGACACTTCCTAGTGTCTTGAATTTTTACCTTTTATCCTGAGAAAAGTGTCTCCTTTATTGAAACCAAACAACTTATTTACCATCTGAGGCATTGACAATACATGCTTTCCATTCCAGGTTGGATTGGTTCTCCTACCTTTTATTGTCTTTGGGAACCTCTAGAAACACGAAGGCATACTTTGGTTTGACTCTCTGAAGTTAAAATAATTTGTAAAATGAAACTTTATTTTTTTGGCTACAATAGATCAGGCAAAAGGAAAAAAAAGCATGTTAAACAATTGTCATACTTTTGGTGCTTACTTTATGAACAAATGGGTCTAAACAGTGCAACAGACATTGTCTGAATTCTGACATCGATCTCAATCTTGCATATCTCAATCTTTCATATTAAACACGTCTCTTAAAACTTTTAATTGAAATATACTCTAACATTCTTTTCTTTAGCTTGCCTGGCAAGATGTAATCCATTCAACTCAACAAAATGGGCAATCACATTAAGGATTTTTTGCTATTCTTGTCTGTGCTAAAGCATGTAATTTTCATCATCTAATATGATATTCTTTATGACTATTCTGATTGACCCATTTTGGTTCTTAATTCTAAAAGGTCCATTCTCTATTAAGTTAAGGCAGTGAATTTTCCCCACACTTTTTTGGTGAAATCATGCCACATACTAATTTATGCCTTATAGTACACTCCTTTGTCTTATTAATTTTTTGGATTTTGTGCAAATTAATGAAAAAGGTGCTGATGATGGGATACTTGCAGTTTTAGTTAAAGATAAATCTTCCTTGTTAAATGAAATTATAGTAGAAAAATATTCTTTCCACATATATTTATATATATATATATAGAAAATATTAAGCATAATTATTTCTGAGACTGAAAACAATCCAATCTCCTTTTGATGCTCCAATTTCATTTGATAAGGAAGATTATATTAACTAAAATTGCAAGTATCCTGTCATGAATACCTTTTTCATTGATATGCAAAAAAATCTAGAAAATTTAAGAAGGCAAGGAGGAGTGCATTTATCTCCTTTAAATAAGGATATTTTTAGTATTATCTGTGATATATTAGTAGGTGAGGCATTTTGAAAAAAAAAAAAAAAAAGAGTGGGGGAAAATATCACAACCCTTAAGTTTAACCCTTTTTGCATCAAAGCATTTCAAGCCTAACTGTGTCATGTCCTAATTATCTCAAATAATATTCTGTTCTTTAGTTCTCGTTGTCACATGTGCAAACTTGTTCAGAATTATTCTTCACTCTTCACCTTGCTTTATTTCACTTGAGTCATGCCAAATTTTGCAATTTTCAACAATTACTATTTTTTTTATTTGTAACAAAAGATCTAAGAGATTCTAATGTCACAACACCATTTCACCTATTCGAAAGATCTAAAAGCCTTACTGTCGGGGTGTGGATGGTTTTTGTTTGGAGGTTGTATTTAAACTAATTGATTAGAATCCTACTAATCCTCTTTTTCTCAAACTGTCTTGTGTGTTTTTGTTCTCACTTCCTTTGCCCTCACCCTTCCCAGTTTTGTTGGTGGGCCATCGTAAATGTTTTATCTAGCTAAAATTATAATGGGTCTAAGATGATTAGGTGTATTTATCATTTTCTTTTAATATTGCCTTCCTCTTAAAGTCTTTTGAAATTGTGGCTTGTAACTTTAATTTTCATGGTGCATTTTACTTTTCAAATATCCCTTTTGTGTTAGGGTTCTTGTTTAATAACATTGAAATTCAAAATGCAGGTTGCAACAAAAAAGAAAACTATTTCAGATGATGCTGCTGTAATTCTACAGGCAAAACTGAAGCAATTAGCCCCTGCAAGTTCATGAATACTGCATTACTTCATTGAGCTATTCAATCCGTGCCTTCTTATGCAAAATAACTACTTTGTAAAACTGTTAGTTGAAACATAAGGTTCTTCATGTGCATAACTAGGTTTGGGAATGATTTTTTTCAATTGAAATCACATAAGACGTGGAATTAGGTAGTTGTGTAACTTGTATTCACATACGTTAATGTTGTATTATCGTGGGGGCAGGATGGTACTTACCATATCCATTTAACTGTTCTTGAGGGGATTCATATGGATTTGTTCGGAGCTTATTACCTTTGTCGTATTGGTACCAATGGTCGTGTGTGTTGCTTTCTCGTTTCTCCATATGATTATTCTAGTTTATATTAATGGCATTATTTTGTTTTTCCGTGCATTAATTCTGTTGATTGCAATTCAATGGAGCCAAATTTGAACAATAAGTACTTTAACCCACCATATCAATGTGGTCTGGGAACTTGCAGTTGTGGGAAATTATGGGCATTGAACCCACTGTACGTATACAATCCTAAGACATGCTTTAAAAATTAAGAAATTGAGTGCAGAAGTTATGGAACACTAATTTCTCGTCATTACTTTTGTTGACGTTTTTTGAAGTTATTAAAACTTTCTAAATTCTCTAAATCCTCTCAAGATGGCGTTTAACAAGAATTTCGAGTTTAAGGACCTCAGCAAAGCAAAACACCTTCTAATTTATAAAATTTCTCCCATCAAAAAAGTTTCACACTTAATGGAGGTTTAATGGCCACTTAATGCTGCAGTTATAACCTTTAAATTTGAATTTTGAGTTACAAAATCATAATAGGGAGTTAAAGGCCATAATTTAGTTGTTTCAAATTCAATTTGAATTTGTAACTTATATTTTCCCATTTGGTCCGTAAACTTCAAATTCTTATATATAAGAAACAGCATATATGAATCATGACGATATATTATCAAAATTGACAACTTCTCTTCCATGTATTACAAATGTATGATATTTCTTACTGTAACTTTAATGTGGTAATATTAATGAATAAACTCTATGTTTATTCTTGGTCCAACATAATGACCTTAACTTAATGAATAAACCTCATATTTATTCTAGGTCTAATAAATTTATTTTTTTTTCAAATAAATGTGCACACTTTATAAGAAAATAAATAATTAGAGTTTCATTAATAGTAATAAATTTACATACTGGAACCAAGTCCCATATGAACTACATGATCCTTAAACTTTAATGGTGGCATGCATTTTGTTAAAGGATCTGTAATCATCAATTCAGCGCCAACGTGTTCAATGACCATTTTATTTTCCTTAACATGTTCATTAATGGCTAAGTACTTAATGTCGATGTGTTTACTTCGACTCCCACTTTTATTATTCTTAGCCAAAACTACAGTAGCTGAATTGTCATAATATATCCTCAATGACTTAGAAATAGAATCCACAAGTCTAAACTCAAATATGAAACTCTTTAACCATACTCCATGAAAGGTAGCCTCAAAACACGAAATGAACTCGGCCTCTATAGTGGAAGTTACAATCAGTGATTGTTTAGCACTTCTCCAAAATATAGCTCCGCCAGCTAACATAAAGATATATTCAGATGTTGATTTTCTTGAATCATCACAGCCAGCGAAGTCCGAATCTGAGTAGCCAACTACTTCCAAATTGTCAGTTTGTTTATACATAAGCATGTAATCTTTGGTCCCTTGAAGGTACCTCAAAACTTTCTTTGCAGCTTCCCAGTGGTCTAATCCTGGGTTACTCTGATATCTTCCTAACATTCCAACTGCGAAAGTTATGTCAGGTCTTGTGCAGACTTGAGCATACATAATGCTTCCAACGGAATGTTGTTCATTTGTTCCTTTTCGAGATTATTTCTAAGGCATTAGTTCAAATTGAACTTATCTTCCTTAACAATTGGTACTATACTTGGAGAATAATTTTTCAACCAAAATCTTTCTAGAACTTTATTGATATAGGTTCCTTGAGATAAACCTAAAATACTCCTATGTCTGTCTCTATGTATCTTAATGCCAATGACATAAGATGCTTCACCCATATCTTTCATATCAAAATTTTTAGAAAGACATTGTTTCACTTCATGTAGAAACCCTTTTATCATTGGTTGCAAGTAATATATCATCCGCATATAAAACAAGAAAATAAATTTTACTCCCACTAACCTTCTAGTATATACATTGATCCATGATATTTTCTTCAAAACCAAATGAAGAAATAATTTCATAAAATTTTAAATACCACTGTCGAGAGACTTGTTTTAATCCATATATAGATTTCTTAAACTTACAAACCAAATGCTCACCATTACTGGAAGAGAATCCTTCAGGTTGTTTCATATAAACCTCTTCTTCCAGATCATCATTAAAGAATGCCGTTTTTACATCCATTTGATGTAACTTTAAATCAAAATGAGCTACTAATGCCATGATTACACGAAAAGAATCTGTTTTAGACACAGGATAAAAAGTTTATGTGTAATCGATTTCTTCTTTCTGAGTGAACCCTTTGGCAACAAGTCTAACCTTGTATTTCTCAATGTTGCCTAATGAATCCCTTTTAGTCTTAAAGATCCATTTACATCCAATGGATTTAAACCCTTTAGGCAACTCAACAAAGTCCCAGACTTCATTCGTTGACATAAAATTCATCTCATCTTTCATGGTATTATACCATAAGTCGGATTGGTCACAACTCATGACTTGTGAAAATGTTTCTGGATCATTTACAACTCCAATATTGTAATATGACTCTTGTAAATACACAATATAATCACTAGAAATTGATGATCTTTTTACTCTAGTAGATTTTCTTAATGTTGCTTTAACATTTTTCTAAGAAGTATGTTGTACAACTGGTTATTCAACAACTTGATCTACTAAAACATCACTAGTCTGTGAAATTTGATTATCATTTAGTTGAATATCAACCATTGATGGATCAACATCCATTTGTACTGAAGGGATGTTGTTGATGACAATCATTTTAGTACCTGAAGTGGACGGTTCTAAATGATCATTCTTAGAAATTTTGTTCTGAGATTGATCCTTCCCACTAATCAAGTCATTCTCAAGAAACTAAGTATTTCTTGATTTCACAAACTTAATGTGATATGATGGACAATAAAATCTATATCCTTTAGACATTTCTGAATATCCAATGAAATATCCACTAATGGTCATAGGATCCAATTTTTTCTCTTGCAGATTATAAACTCTTATTTCACAAGGACAACCCTAAACGCGTATATATTGTAAACTCGGTTTCCAATCTTTCCATAACTCAAATGGCGTTTTAGAAACTGCCTTAGTTGGAACCCGGTTCAATATCTACACAGCTGTCTTAAGAGCTTCTGTCCACAATGACTTAGGAAGATTGGAGTTGCTAAGCATACTCCGCACCATGTCCAACAATGTTTGATTTTTTCTTTCTGCTAAACCATTCTGGTCTAGAGAACCAGCATAGTATATTGGGCAACAATCCCATGTTCTTGAAGAAATCTCGCAAATGGTCCAAGTGTTTGTCCATTTTTTGTGTATCTACTATAGTATTCACCCCTTCTATCAGACCTCATGATCTTTATTTACTTACCGCATTGTTTCTCTACTTCAGTTTTGAATATTTTAAAAGCATCTAATACTTCATCCTTAGTATTCAACAAGTAGAGATACAAAAATCGTGAATAATCATCAATAAAAGTGATAAAATACTTATGACCATATGAATTTATACTAGGACTATAAATGTCTGTGTGTATGATTTCTAATAAGTTTGAACTTCTCTTGGCACCTTTCTTTGACTTATTGGTCTGTTTGCCTTTTATACAGTCCACACAAGTCTCAAAATCGGTAAAATCTAAAGTACTAAGTACTTTATCATTTACTAACCTTTTGAATCTTTCTATGGAGATATATTCTAATCTCCGATGCCACAACATAGAGGAATTTTCATTCATAACACTTCTTTTTACACCAGTATGAGTATGCATTATATTATAACAAGTATTATTTTGTAAATTAATATGAAAAAGACCATCAGACAATGTACCATTTCCAACAAGATTTATAAAAAATTTTCACAAAAGAATCTGAAAAACTGAAAGAATATCCATAGGGTACAAGTCTAGAAATAGAAATTAAATTCCTAAAAAAACTAAGAATATAAAAGGTGTTTTTCATATTTATTACAAAACTACTATTGAGAACCAAACTATATGTTTTAATAGCTTTCACAGTTGAGCGTATCTTATTTTCAAAATAGATAAAATGCTCAGCTCCAACTGGTTTCCTTAGGTTTTGCAAGCCCTACAAAACGTTCGTAATGTGGATTATAGAACTAGAGTCAATCCACCATATGTTATGACAAACTTCAGTCATATTAGATTCATAACTTACAAAAGAAAAAGAAATACCTTTCTTATTAAGCCATTGCTGAAACTTAATGCAATCTTTTTTAACATGTCCCTTTTTCTTACAAAAAAAACATTTGGATTCTTTCTTTATTTCAGCTTGGACAGGTATTTTGCCTTTCCCTTTCTTCTTAATCTTTTCCTTCGTTGCTAAATGTGCACTTTGAATATTCACTCCCATTTCAGCTACCAACCTCCCTTCTTCTTGAACACACATGATCAACAATTCATTAATTAACCATTTATCTTTATGTATGTTATAAGAAATTTTGAAGGGTCCATATGGTTGTGGAAATGAATTCAAAATATAATGCACAAGGAAAGGTTCAGACATTGTTACATCCAATGATTTCAATTGAGCCGCAATGTCCCTTGTTTTCATGATGTGCTCTCGCACACCAGTAATAGTGGTGAGTTTTATGGAAGAGAATTGCATAATAAGGGTACTGGCTAGTGCTTTATCTGAAGACTCAAACTGTTCATCAATAGCCTTCATTAAAGCACGAACATTATCATGCTAAGCGACTAAACCACGTATGCTAGCAGAAATTTTAGTCTTTATGAACATTACACTAAAGCGATTAGATCGCTCCCAACGTTTATAAAGTTTAATTTGTACCGGAGTGCTAGCATCACTAATAGATGGTGGTTCGCCTTTTCGAATAGCATAATCTATATCCTATCACCCTAAATATAATAATACTTTCTCTTTCCATATTTTATAGTTATCTCCTACCAGTTCAGGAACTTCTAAATTGATATCAGATATATTTGTATGTTGTGATACTGCAAAAATACATGCTTATGATGAATTTTATTGAAACTTAATCATTATCATATTTTATCAATATAAAATATGCACAAAATATGAATCACATGACATAAAATACTACCTGTGAGCTAAATATTTTATTCAAATAGATTCACATATCTTAATGATAAAATTATTATATTATATCCAATTTCTTAACTCCTATGGGTAAATTAAGAAAAATAATATAATATTTTATCCTAATCAATCATATAAATATAATAAAAATTCCTATAGGATAAAATTTATCACATCTAATATGATTAATTACAATTAATGTCTTAAACTTTATATGATTTTAACTTAATATAAAGTTTCATTTAACTTAAAGATACTGTGGCTACTCCCTATTCTATTAAACTTTATGGATCACAAAGACATTCAAATATATGATTATAATTTAATCTTTATGCCTTATAGAAATTTTCACCAAAATATTTCTATGTCCATTGTACAGGTAATAGAGAACACTCTATTTAGCTAATAATCACAGTAGGTCAATTCCCAGGAAAGATTTGAAGGGTCACAAACGGTCCCACTTAAAACCCAACCTCCTTAGACAAAATTTTTTCAAACATGTAATTAGAAGTAAATAAAATACTACTACTATACATAACAATAATATGACATTTAACCATTTTGCTTAAATTTTATGTATTCATTTTTTAAAATAAATTTGCATACTAGCTCTCATTTCCATAATGTATGCGTAAAACAAAAATACTTAAATCAAGCAAATTATACAATTGCATATATAAAACATAAATTATATGTTTAAAATAAATAATTAAATTAAACTATACATATAACATAACATAAATAATGTGTATAAATTCAAACATTTAAATTGAATTTAAATATGCATATAGTAAACTTAAATAATATGCACTTAAAATTACCTAAATTCAATTTAAAACTAAATGCCATATAACATATATTTAGACCAAAATTATAATGAACAAAAATAGATTTTTGGACTAAATTGCATAATTTAATTTAATTATATCCAAAATTAAAAATAAAATAAAATAAAATTATTAATGAATTTAATTTTAATTTATTAAAAATTTATGAAATAATAAATATAAAATAAAATATGAATTCAATTATGGGCGTTTCAAATTTTTCATGCAATGAATATAGAATTAAAATGGTTAAAGGCCAATAAATGCGCCATTATAACACAAAAATTGTGTGTGGCTTAGTCGTTAAGGATATGCAAGAATATATTTTGGGCTTGGGCTTGAGTTCGAACCCTGATCCTTGCAGTTATTTTTCAAATAAAACTAAACCCGTATGACATGTCATCCATATAATTCAAAAACAGCCGACATGTCATCCACTGGTAAGGGTCTTCTTCAACCTCCAGCCGAGTCGACCCGATCCGAATGCAGACCCACGGACCCAGAAACACATCCGACCAATTTTTTAACCATTTTTAACGTCATTTTCAATGTTTTTTACGTCCAAAATGTCATAAATCCAATGCTAAAATGATTTATAACATAAATTTACATCAAAAATAAACAAAATCATGTTGCATGAAAATCAAAATCAATTTAACAAACCCATACTATCATTTCATGTTTTCTCCGAAAAAACTCAACAAACTAAGTAAAGTAGAGATTATTAACATGCTTTGATACCAAGAAATTGAATGCGGAAGTTATGGAACACTAATTTCAATGTGGTCTGGGAACTTGCAGTTGTGGAAAATTGTGGGCATTGAACCCACTGTACGCATACAATCCTAAGACATGCTTTAAAAATCAAGAAATTTAGTGCAGAAGTTATGGAACACTAATTTCTCGCCATTACTTTTGTTGACGTTTTTTTAAGTTACCAAAACCTTCTAAACTCTCTAAATCCTTTCAAAATAGTGTTTAATAAGAATTTCAAGTTTAGGGACCTCAGCAAAGCAAAACACCTTTCAATTTATATAATTTCTTCCATCAAACAATTCTCACATTTAATAGAGGTTTAATGGCCACTCAATGCTGCAGTTACAACCTTTGAATTTGAATTTGGAGTTATAAAATCATAATAGGGAGTTAAGGACCATAATTTGGTTGTTTTAAATTCAATTTGAATTTGTAACCTACACCCACTAGAGCAGGGCCATTGGAAGGATCCCAAAACAAGAGCAACACCATAGGAAGACCGTGATGGGGGTCATGTGATGGGTCCCAAAGCAAGAAAAAGTCCATAGGAAGACCATGATGGTGCTTTCCTCTTTGCGCTGCAGTTTGCGATCAATGATTGAATTCTTATGGTGTGTCTGTGGGAGTAGATTTGTAAGTTATCTATCTCTAATTAAAAGTAGAATATTGAACCGAGCTTTAGTTTTGGTTTAATTACGGATAGTTTTGATTTTTTTTTTTAAAAAAAAAGGTTGTTATGGTTACCAGCAAGAAAGTTTGTAGTAGTAAAAGTTTTTTTTTCTTTTAAATATTTATAGTTTATATTAGACCATTGAAAATAGATATAGACATAAAAAGAAAGAAACTAAAAAATAAAAGAAAAGATAAATAAAATGGATTAAGATGAAAACAACTATGTTTTTCATTGTCGTGTAACAAAGAACTATAAACAAAAATGAATTTATTATTTGTTTCATGAACAAAAATATATTTTACTTCTAAATTTATTGATTTTTATTAATAATTAGAAAATTTTATTTATTTTATTTATTTTTTTAAAATTTAAAAAGATTTATTTATTTTTTATAAGTAATTATATTCCAATGATTATAAATATTTTTGCTAAATTAAATATCAAATACTTTTTTTAATTATTGTTAATATTTCAATTACAATTAATGAATATAACACAGTACTGAATTATTGACCACCAAATTAGTGTTATGACAATAATGAGTAATGCAAAATTAATGACAATTACAAAAATTCACCATCTAAAGGCGATGTGATGCAAGTCATTTTTCACTTTATTTTGTCACCATACAATTAATTTTACTTTTGGCTTATAAAACTATTTAACAAATATTTTATACACAATATTAAAAAAATAATTATTGAAATAAATGATATTACCACAGTTAAAAATTTGATTACTATTGAGATTTCTCATTATTATCTTAGTAAATTAATTATTATACTTATAATTTGAATTAATTTTTAAATTTAAATAATTTAATAAAAATTATAAAATTACAATGCTAATTTTTTATACAAAAGATTTGATCGTTTAACTAACTAGCACCCTCTATCAAAACATTTCTTTTTTTAAAGGTAAGTTGAGAGGAATAGATTTATTGATGATTTACTTTCATAATATAGGCAAAGGAGAAATTTTCAAAAGTAATCATATTTGTTTGTTTGTGTATTTTTTTTAATAAATAAATTATAAAAATAATTTATTTATTAAAGAAGTCAAAAGAATATATATTTACTAAAATATAAACAAAACTTTAAAAATATTATAATATATACTATTTTCAATCACTTGAATGATATTATTAAAATTAAATTTCAGTTATCCCAATTTGAATGGTCACAAGTAATAAAACTTACCACTTTTGATCACTTAAATGGCATAATCGAAAGTGATTTGGGTGATGAAAGTAACTTTTGATCAAATAAATTAATACATTTATATAGTTATTGAATAATACAAATTATTTTAAAGCCTTGCATATTGGTACAACAATTTTGATTTTAATTGGGGACTACCATGCATTATTATAAATATTTTAATAACTATTCGTTAATTACAAAAATTTAAGGATTTATTAGATAGTTTAAAATTTAACACCATCTAAAATTTGACAAACCTAAGTTAAGAATAGAATTCTAAATTTTTTAATTAACAAATAATTATTAAATAGTTCATTTTCTTGTATATTGGTACTCAAACAAACTAAACTTGCAAGTATAAATACACAAAATTTTGAAATATTTTGTTATTATTCATTAATCTCAAAAATTTGCTGTCCATTCAAAATGAACAAATAAAACTTATTAAATTTTAGAATAGTGGATTTTTTTTAATCCCTATTTAATTGTTTTAGTTTCTTTTGTAAAGAAATTATGAAAATGGTTATTAACGTAAAATAATTTGTAAATTTGACAAATTTAAAAAAATTTCCTAGGTTAAATCAACTAGATTATTCTTTTAATTTTTATTTTTTAAATGTTAAAAGAAATAAACTTAATCTTTTGTTAACTTGATATAATTATAGTTTTAATCTTAAATGTAATACCCAAATTCAAAAGTAGTGTTTTTTTAAAAAGAAAAAGAAAAAAGAACATACAAATCTCATAAAGCATGGACACTTAACTAAAAACCCTTAAAGAAGTGGTTGGTTGAATTATCTTTAGGTAATGTTATAACCAAAGCCATACATTCGTCAGATTTGGTTTATTTTGATCTTGTGGCTGAAATAAATTTTGAATTTAAAAATGTGTAAAATTGACAATCAATAACTATAGTTACAAAATACCTATTTTTGATGCTTCTTATCCATTTTTTGCTACTTTGTAACATCTCAAAATTTATATACTCTTAAAACCTTGTCATAGAGTTAAAATACCGTATTTTTGGGAGTTTTGATAAGAGAGAGAGTTGACCGGTATTCAAGACAGCGTACTGTATGAGCAGAAAATACAGTATTTCATCACCGGTATCAGAAATTTGACGACGGAAACGGAAAACTGTAATTTTCTTCGTCCGTACCCAACTATATAAGCGGGAAGGGGTCAGAAAACTCGGAAAACAAAAATTCACTTTTTCCTCCATTTTCTCTCTCTTCTCTCTCTCCTCCCCACGGTTCTCTCTCTTGTGAACAGTAACTTTCGTCACCGGACCTCAGATCACCTCACCACCGGCGAGTGGAGGACCGCCGGACCGTCGCGAGTGCAACGCCGCCAACCCCGCCTGGATCGCCGCTGCCACGCGCCCTCACGCGCCGCCCGAAGTTCCGCCGACGTAAACTTTGACCGGTGATTCACGGCGAACGGCGGCGAGTTGACCGACACCTCTGGCGCGTCTGGAACCGTCTTGCCACCCTCTTCATGGTGGTGTGCCCCGTTCCGGCATTTGGTCACCGGATTTCGGCGTGGGAAGGCTGATCGGGAAGGGGTATTTCTGGCAAGATTTCCGGCGATTGGAGTAGCTCCGGCCGAACCTGAACCGACCAGTGTGTTCCCCGACACTCGTACTTCGACGCGGTATGTTTAGATTTCAATTTGGAATAGGTTTCGATGATGATTTTAGGGTCCAAAGTAGGTTCCTTAACATCTGAACATTTAGGATGATTGGTGATTTTGAAGGCTTTAATTTGTGTTTTGTGGCATATGGACACCATGGACAGCATTCCGACATCGCAAGGATCGCGATGGTGTGTCCCGTTCGTGAAACGGAAACCAAAATTTCGTGGGTTAAATAGTGTCTGTGAATAGTGCCTGGTGAACAGTAACTTGCACGTTTTTCGAGAAAAATTCCGTAGCGTACGTAGGAGTATTTCGAACGCGTATACCCTCTCCGGGACAGTTTTTCATCATTCGTATAGGCACTGGGTGCCCGGAGGTAAGTTAATATAATATTTAAATTGTGAAAAAAAAATAGGTTTTAATATTTATAATATTTGTAATTGCATGAGTGTATATTATAATAATTGGTTAAATTGTAGAAAAGTCCCATTGACGGAGAATGGGCATGATTGTGCAATTAGAAGTGTTGACATTCGTGTGTTAAATATATATATATATATATATAAGCGTAAAATCGTTACCGTCGACCTGCAGTGCTAGATTAGGTATTCTAAAATACCTATACAGCATTGTATGTCCCATGTTTGTATTTACATATATTTATATGGTAGGAACGCTTGTATATACACACGTAATTATGCCCTTAGGATGGAATGATTGAGTAGATGTTGCATTTGATGTTTTACGATACTAACCGAATTAACATGTGTGCATACGTTAGTATATCATAATTACTGTGCCGTAGTAAGGTAATGAGTATATTTTTACTTGTGATGACATGTTGGGATTGCGTGTAATGACGCAATATATGATAATCGATTAAAATATGTTTTACGAATTTGTATTAATAGTGATATAGGGTATCCATGTGTTTGAATTGTAATATACTTCTGCGTTTTATCTAGATTGTCTTAGGGTTTATTTACATGCCAGAGTGGAATATGTTTTTATAACTAAGTACTTCTAGTCTTACGACAAATCCATATGTGTGAAGTCCTTTTAGAATATAAGGACTAATAAATGTGTTGCATAGGTAATTATATTACCTATCATAAAATTACCAAAATGCTGCTTGCTTAATGTAGGCAGAATGGTCATGTTGTTATGGCTGAGTCGATTATGAATAACTCTGTGTGGATGACTGGTATAATTGGGATAATTATGGACCGGTAGTTTTTCCATTACCCTAGTAAAGCCGCTCAGGACGGAGCAGTATTATTGATAGTAAGACTGTGGTGCCCTTGAGGTATGTTGAACCCACAGCGGCTCCGTATTGATAATAAGACTGTGGTGCCCTTTGAGGTATATTGAACCCACAGCGGCTCCGTATTGATAATAAGACTGTGGTGCCTTTCGAGGTATGTTGAACCCACAGCAATTGAGAAACGATAATAAAAACCATGGTGCCCGCGGGGTATGTTGAACCCATGGTTGGAAGCGGCTGTTTTCCATAGCATCCTTGGGTACGTGCAACTCATGATAGAATTAACTATCCTGTAGGTCTGAGGAACCCGGTGTGGGCGAATGACCATTGTATACATACATTGAAATGTACGGTGGATATCATGTCCACGATCCATAATTTACTTACTTACGACGAATCTATGAGGAAAGGAATCTGTATGTTTATTAGATTCAAATTGTATGGTAGAATACTTCTATCTGCTAAGAGTTGTTTGTGTTAGTGTGAATGAGGCAGTAAAACGTTGTGTTTTATTTGGTATGAGAACTGTCATGGTTTTATTGTGCAGGTAGGGTAGCTTATATGTATAGGCAAACTCTTGCCGAATTCCTATAAGAAACACTATTCATACAGCCATTCAGGACCTCCCTTTGTATTCTGGTTTTCATATGTAGCGGAGGGTCTAGGATTACTTCTAGATGCAGTCATAAACAGATTATTGTTATGAATGTGAATTGAAAAAATGGTAGAAGTCTAATCATATCTTGGCAAGTGTCAAGTCTGTAAGAGAGAACTTAATCTTGCAGAAACAGAGAGCTAGCATCAGCTTGAAAAAGGGGAATTAGTATTTAAATAGGATAATGGGTAAGACAGTAAATAAGCTACCTCACTTCTAGTATATAGAATCTTATTTAACTCACCGATATGCTGGTGAAATGAAAAGAATATGTGTGAATTTATAATAAGATTAAAGATCATGTGAGAAGCTTGAGAATATTATGGAAAAGGCGCATTGGAGGTATTATAGGTTATTCGACATATTAGTTTACACGTTTATTCGTATGGTTGAGAATACGGTAAGAATATGATGGTGCAGGAACTATGTTATGAATTTACATTGTTATTGTTGGTATGCCTTAGTGAAAAACTAGGATTAGTTTGATATGTGTCCTTAGAATAGTATAGTCAATGTTTAAGGTAGGTGAAAGAATCCCTAGTATGGGATAAAGAATGAAAGACGTACATTTGTGATTATGGTACAACTGTCAGGTTATCTTGCTTCAGTGAACTAAAGAGATAATATGGATATATGATAACATAGACTGGTAATGAACTAGTATTGAGATAATTGTGATACGTGGATCGGTTATGTATGTTCCATCTCCCTCAGCCGGGCTTGTAAGCCAGTTTCTAATGGAGGTATGACGTTAAGACTGTGTTACCCTGAGGGGTAGGTGGAATCCACAGCTGTCCTCCAATTGGCCAGTGGCCTAGAATAACAACCATGATCCATAATGTTCCTTAGTATAATCGATCACTTGTAAACGCAATAAAATTTCTATCACCAACTTTCCGGGAGTGGAAATGGCATACAGAAATAGTGTTATTATGTTACTAATACCCTCGGTTGTATCTATATTTAGGTGCTTGAAATATTTGTAGCCTATGTGGGTATTGATTGTGTGCCTAGGATATTTTGGCTATCTCGGGCCGAGTGTGTGATTGATACTGTGTGATTATACCGATTTCTAAGCAGTTCCCTTGTATGGGGCCGCGTTATTAGCCGTTATTTATACGAATATCTATGAAATGATTTTATATGATCATGTAGGTATTCGTTGATAAGAATAGAAATAGAATTAAGGAGTGTTACTCTAATTAAGATATTTATACAGAATTCATAAATGATATAGTACTTAGAGTTCTAGAGGAGATGATATAATATCTTGCGTACATTATTGAGTATATGCTTGTTGGAACATGTGCCTTGATATGTGGACATGCATTTACTTGTGTGTGTGGAATTGTGTGAAATGGCCAAAATAAGTAGGGATTCAGGTAACATGCTCCTTCCTTTATTTAAGTATTGTATTATCTTACTGAGCCATGTGGTGTGCTCACCCCTTTGTGGGATCATTATTTTCAGGTGATTACGATATAGCGGCAGCGGTTCTGGAAAGTGCAGTTGAGGCAAAGATTTTCGGACAGGGCATAATATATCTAAGGTTTAGGCTATTGTTATGTAATTTCCTTTCTGTATACTCTGAGGTATTGATTTCAATAAAATGCATAACAATTCTTTAGAAAAAAAAAAATAATACTATTTTAGCTGTTACTATTTATGTGGTTACTTTTTATAAACTCTTTTGAATAAATGAAAACTTCGCTTCCCTATGAGAAAGCGTTGATTTTTGTCTTTTCGATAATTTCAATGTACTATATGCCACATGAATAGAAATGAAAGGAAGGGGGTGTTACATACTTTTTCTTCTTTTTCACTACTCATGTTTCCCTGCAATATAATAGAAGTGATATCTTAGATCTTTTGATTGAGTGAGATTTTGAAAATGCATGATTATACTCAAATAAGTCAATATATGATATTAATTTTATTTCATAGAATAAGTCTACTTGAAAATATTAAAAAAATATAAAATTGAATCATATGGGGATGACACATTTTATATTTTGTGTTTACTTAAGATATTTAAGATAAATGAATTAAATTACACGGTAATGTTAGTCACAGATAAAGTGATATCAAATCACTGATATTCTCATAATTTAGATAGTTATGATGTATTACTAGACACTATTTATTACTTGTAATATTAAAATTAGATTTTGGTGTTATTGTCAATATTATAAGAACTTATTAGGTTGTATATTAAGATCGAAAATAATATATATATATAATTTTAAATGTGTTTAGAATTCATTAAACTATTTAAGTATTAATTTTGATTAAACTCATTATATAAAGATTAGACAAAATTTTATTAGTGTATATTTTATTAAATAAATTAAATTTTATAAGAAAGTCTAACTAAATAGTTTAAGTCTAAATTAAAAACCTAAAATAGTAATATAAATATGTGATATTTATGTTTGAAAAAATAAGAATGCACAAAATATCACATAGTCAAATTATAGGAGTTGCAATTCTGTGTTAGATTTTTGATCATGTGGATATCATAAAGACGTAAGGGCAATTGATCTGTATTCGTAGTTTGACAAAATTATCTAACTTGAGGTATATATATATTTACTGCATTGAATCATATACATATAATAACACTTGTATTTATCGTATGGATTTTGGAAAATAAATAATTTATTTTTGTGTATTTTTTGCTACATATATGTACTTGTTTGATTATGCTTACAACTTATCAATAAGTGATAATGCGTTTAGATTCTAAGAAATGACTTAAAGCCATAAAATTTGAGATAGAATCCATATATGTTAACCATGCATGGACCTTAGTTGATTCACTTAAAAGAGTAAAGCTTGTTGGGTGCAAGTGGGTCTTTAAGAAAAAGACTAACATGGATAGTAATATATATACCTTTAAAAGGCAATTGGTTGCTAAAAGTTTTAAATAAATTTATGGTATTGACTATGATAAGGCTTTTTCTTCAATTACCTTGTTTAAATATATTCGAATTTTACTTGTAATACTTGTATTCTATAATTATGAATTTTTGCAAATGAATGTCAAAACTGTATTTCTTAATGAAAATTTTTTAGAAGATATGTATATGACACAATATGAAAGTTTTGTCATTCTAGAAAATGCTGAAAAAATTTACAAGTTACATAAATCCATTTGAGTATTGAATTTGACTAAATATATAATATAAAGATTGAATTAAATTTTTTTAGTAAATACTTTACTAAATAGATTGAGTTTTAAAAGAAAATTTAATATAATAGTTTAAGTTTAAACCAAAATTTTAAAATAATATTATAAATATATGATATTTGTATTTTTGTAATGAATGCTTAGGGTTTGTTTTGCATGTTTATTTTTGAGAAAAGAAAAACATGTAAAATAATAGACACTCAAAAATATAGGAGTTACTATAGAGATGTAGAGGTATTCAATCTGTATTTATGATTTGACAAATCATTTACTATATAGGTATGTACAAATCATTGCATTATATTTATATATATATGTAACATTAAGGTTTATTACATAAATTTTGGAAAGCAAACAAATATTAGTATTTTTTGTTGCATTTATAGACTAATTTGCTTCCAAAGATATTCCAAATGACACACATACAACATGATGCACTATTTCATATGGCAACGTTTCTAGTTCCCAAGGTCAAAAAACCATCACAATAAGCCAAAAAACTATTAAATCAACGACCACCCTAACATCGAGCCAAATAAAATGTTTATATGATATGATAGAAGTAAGATTGTTATGTATAATCTTGGTTTCGGTTGAAAGTTATTATAACTATTTAACCAATATTTTTGTCCTCATAGAAATATTAACTTTCATTGGCTAACTTGCAGTAATATATTTTGGAGTTGTTATTATGCTAATAATAAAAGAATCTAAAACAAAAGTTGTACGTGTTAATTTAGACATTATAATAACTCATAATAGTTTGTAAACCAAATTGAATACTTACAATTTAGATGCAGATTTTCATTGTTTAAAACAAATACAATATGATTGAAAATGCAATTCTATAATCATTGTCATATACTTTTGTATTTATTTTTTCGTCAACTTAGTTATTGCATCTATTTACATTCTTGTTGTTGTAAGCTTTATTTGTTTAAAACCTGAATGTTGGATAAAGTATAATATTTACACTGGCATTGTATGCATTGTATGAAACAGGGACATGTATAGTGCATGGTATTCTCTCCTTTTTTTCTTTTTTTTTTTTTGGGTAGCTCATTGGATGTGCTACGTAGAGAATGATAGTATATTTATCAGTTAGTCAAAAGGCATCACACAAGTAATCTAAATATAACTTTTTTAGGATATTTATATTAATGTCAAAATATGGTTGTTGTCCCTATGAACTGTCACACCAACATAGATATATATTTTGCTTTTTTATTTATACTCCCAATAATGAACTATACATGGGGGAGTTTATTTTTGTAAACAGCTGTATGTCCAATATATTCCAGTTATATTCTTATCATATTTCTTGATGTATGAAATTGATATTAATTATATATTTTCAATAACAAATCTTTTCAACTTCAACTATAAGTATCTTATATTTTTCATAAATACTATCATCATTAATCCATTATATACATGTATATACAAGTTACAAATACATTTGGTATTTTCTACCAATTACAAACTATTACAAACTCAAAAGATAAAAGTTACTGCATGACATCTATCTAATTATAATAAAATGTCATACAACATTTTACATATATGCATATACAAGTTACAAATACATTTGGCATCCTCCACTAATTACAAGCTATTATAAACTCAAAAGATAAAGGGTATCATATGAACATCTACCTAATTATAACAAAATGTCATACAACATTCTATAACATGCATAAGCAAGCTATAAATATATTTGGCATTCTCTACTTTTTACAATGTTTCATAATAAAATATTTCATAGGTACCACATTGTCCTTTCACACGATGGTTTTATTTTAAATTGATGAAACAAGTTGATAGATGGTTCACCTACAATTTACCATAACAATATTAGTTTGTAGAACCAAATATAGATATATCTGTCATGGATTTTTCTAAACATATTTATAAAGGTTGCCTTGATGTGGTATAAATTAGCCATAATTTTACTAAATAGAATTATGAATTTAATACCTGCGGATATGCAGTTAATAAGGTGTTTCTATACTAGTGTGTCAGTTGAATGAAAATTTGTGAGGCATTATGGCTGAATTCATACTAGTTTGTGCATTTTCCTATTTCATACCAACCAATCGACATTGTTTTGCTTAATTCCTTTGCATATGTTAGACAAGTACATTTTGTATAATCAACTTTTTACACATGCTACAACATTGGCCATCATTACAATGCTTTTTATATATTGTTTTAAACCCTTTGGTTTTAGCAATAATCAAATTGTCAATAAGCACACATCATTGTTTCTTTGGTTGGCTTTTTTCAATCATCTTATTATTGTTGAGTGTCGATATAATGGTTTGTTTCATTAGATTTTGAATTTCATTAGCTATAAACTTTTATTTCTTTTATCACTTTTAGATGCATGATAACTTAACAAATTGTATGCCATAAATAACAACTCAAATTTAGCTTAGTCTGCAATAACCTCATCCATAGTCAACAATTTCAAATCCATAATTTTACTAATTTTAACACCTATTATTCACCTCACAATAGTCATTTTGTTCGAAATACGACTCATATGTTTATCCTTTATAATGCAAAAGGTGTGACAACATAGGATACTAGTGGACTCAAATCGCATACATGAACAAAAGATGTTGACATTTTTTACGTCATATATAATAGTCTATATCAAATGTGACTTGCTAAACTGTGATATTTCATAACTTTGGCCATTTTCAAAATTTTAAATTTGTTAACGATTAATAAAGGTTCCCGTTGCATATCATTGCAAACCAAATTGAACAATTGCCATATATAAACATTAATTACATGGTAATCAAGGCCTACAAAGGTGTGTAGTCATGATCAAGTTTGTATATGTATTGTCAAAATCATCTTTTGCCTTTGTATTGTGAATGTGGGCCAAGGCCCAATCCATTTATCGCAGAAACATAAAGTTTCTGTTTGATCTGAATAAAGCATTTATACTTTCACATTTTTTAGTACTTCTTATTCCAGTAGAGAAATGAATGACGTTGCAGGAATGTTTTTACCTACTTGTGACACTTCTCATAAATTTTTTTGACCCACTCATTTTCTCTCATATTAGACTTATCAACCAACATAAATCACTGTCGATAAAACTCTATTGTGAACATAACATTGAACATGCAATCTTTGAATCCCTTGATGAAATTTTGAACTTTTACATTGGTTTGTGCATTTCTCTCCAAATATCAGCAGCATAAAAAATGAGCTATGTTAAGCATAACTTTTTAAATGGTTTTGGCTATTACTTTGTCATCATTAATAATAATCTATTTGGACTTTTTACCATTCATAGCTATCAAATATGTTTCCAGTAACCATGTGTATGTGTCAACCATCTTGTTATGTAGCAAGATAAACTCAAAAATTGTTGTCCTTCGATGATGATTTGTTCTCATAAAGACCACAAAAGATTTTTGACAAACATTGGTTTAGTAGGTTGGGTTGAATACTAGCACATTTCTAAATAATCGTAGTCACATCGTCAAATATAGTCACTTTAAAATAAGTTTTTCATTCTATTAATTTTATCTATTGTATAATACAAAAACAACTTAGGATTGGTGTTTGATCTGGCTAATAGGTAAACAATAGTTATCTCTGCATTAGTGTTAATAATTTCTACACGACGAGTAACATCGAGTTTATTCTATAAATCCTTCTTTGTGTAACTAATAATGTTGTACCATTCACATTGGTTAATAATATAATTCATAAATTGAAAAGATTTAACTCTTCCTCTATGAAGTGATCATGCATAAGCAATATCAAACTTCTTCATAACATAATATAAATAGAAGAATTAAATGTGATTTAGAGAAGTTAGATGGTAAGAATATTCCATAAAAAATTATATTTTATTGTAAATGTCACTCTACATCCTTCATGAGTAATGGTACATGGTACACTAACCCTATCAGTTTTATCAACATTCTTACTTTATCTAAACTTTTCTTTTGCACACACCTAATGCCTTGTAACAATGTGACTCATCTCATCTTGCTTCAAATTATCCCTTCTAATACTAAAACCTATATTTCTTGAAAAAATTTTATATCATTCTTTTGTATCGTCAATAGTGTCAAATAGAAAATTTTTCACATGAGATGAAAAAGGTAAACTGTATTTTTTTTATTATGATAAGTAGTAGGATCAATGAAGGAAAAACTATTTGTTCCCTTCAATTGGCTCTCATCTATGTTCCAAATAATTGAAAACTTAGGTCTTGATCAAAATAGCTGAAACGAAGTTGTAATGGTAAAGTATTTGATCAAAACCTTCTTTAAATATGTTCAAATAATGATTAATATTAATTAAGGCTAAATATTTTTAATAAAGTTCAATTAGACTGTTTTTTAATATTGCCAATTTGGTTAACCAAAATTTTACTATAAATTTTTTTTTTTTTTTTTGTTCAACTAAAAAATCTAAGTGTAATAACCTAAACTTTCTGCCAATCAAACTATTTAACCAAATCAAATCCTACAAGTGACTAAAATTTAAAGTTCAAATGCCCAAGTTGTCCTAAACCTTTTGTCAGTAAACCCACTCAACCAATTAAAATGATGTGGTCGACCAAAATTTTAAACTTTGAAAACTTATGTTATTTTAAACTTTCTAGTAAACCCACTTAATTGATTATAGAAACAACTTAATTAAGAGTTTACTTTGCAATTATTGACTTTGTTTCCTACCTAAATTCATTCATGAAGTCTCCGTTCATGCATGGTTTAAAAAAATCAGAAACCCAACTGCCATTTTCTTTTTCACTACACTTAAATCATTTAGTTCATTTCACTTATAAGGAGTTTTGTATAGTAAATTGTATTTTTTTTTTGTTTTAAAAGGTTACCAAAGGCAAAGAAACTAAGCCTCTATTCAAGCATAGTACCACCATGTGACTACCATCATCAACAAATATCGCCTACGAAGATATCTAAGGTTGAACGAGCCATAAAAAGAGGTATAAGTTCCAGTAGACAAGGTAACCAAAAGTTTGACCCATTTTATTATAGAAATGAATATTGTTTAATAATTTATAAGGACTTAGATCATAAAAAATTGATTGTATAGAGATAATTTGACGATGAGATTACCAAAGACTTTAATATTTTTGTGACACTCAGATATAAATAAACCATAATCTTTATTATCTCTTATCTATGAAAATATTTTATGAAGTTATTGGAAGGAGACCGAGTGAAAATCGATTAAATAAGTTACTTTGTCGGGTAAGGGCAAAATAATCTTTTCACTCAAAATTGAAGTCAAAGTGAGTTTTAATCGCATAAAAAGTCTTAGAATTTTATAAATATCATATTAGTATGTTTAATTTTAATTCAAGAAGCGGTTGGTATATTTTTGGGAAGTCAAAAAGAAAAAGGGTAAAATCGTTATTTGATAAAGTTTTGATTGACCAAACTAGATGCCAAGAATATAAATTAGTATGATAAAGTGTGTTAGAAGGAAAGATAGATTTTATAACTATAAGAATGCCAAAATTTCTATTTTGGACAAAAAGTGATAATTTTGCTAAAAAGGGCAAAATGGTTATTACGTCAAGGGTCAGAAGGACTCTACCAGATTTTTATCACCCAGAACTCTTGTAAATGTTGTAAATAAGATATAGAAATAGTGAAATTGAATTAAGATGTGAATTTCTCTATAAAGGATGAAAAAGGACCAAAGTGACCAATTTTCTTTATTAGGGGTAAAATGGTCTTTTCACAAGAAATTAGAAGAAAAAGTGGTAATTAAAATTGATGGACTAAAGTGAAAGAATATAAAAATGGCTTGGGTAGTCTCATAATTTTCTTGGGAGCTAAATGCAAACTTTGAAATAGTTTTGGGCAATAGTATAATTTTTAAAAATATGAATTTGGATAAGATTGGTTGACTTTTCAAAATTGAAGCAAAACCCACTTTTTCTTCTTCCTTGCCGTGAGATGCTTCTCTCTTTCTCTTTCAAATTTTTGGACAAAAATCAAGTAAAATCTTTTAATTCGCCCGATTAAACGCGTTACCGCAGAAGGAAAAATTGTTCTACGCGTCGAGAGTTTTAATTTGATGGTAAAAGTTCTTAATTTTATTAAGTTTCAATTTATGGATTTATTGAAAAGTGGTTTTAATGGTGGTTTATGGTTTTTAATGGTGATTTAGGTGGTTTTGCGGTATTGGGAGGTTCAATCAAGTAATTGGCATATTTTAAAGATAAGGAAATGTAATTTTCCTTTATGGAATTTGTGATTAGTGGTTGATTTGTGTAGGAATGAATTTAGGGATGGTGTTTAGACAAAATTGGGTATAGAATAATGTATAAAATAGAAGAAAATTAGAAAGAATGGCAAAATGGTAATTTCAGAGTACTATTTATTGAGCCTCTAAATGATATATTTTAATATGTTATGGTATGTTTGAATGTGTATAGGTATGTTAGGGAGTGAATGAAATTAGTAGGGATTGGTTTGGGTGGACAAAATGAGAAAAAAATTGAAATAAGGGTAAAATGATAATTTTAGTTATTATTGTGGAGATTGAGAAATATTTTGATGTGTTATGTATGCATAATACTTTATATGGTTGTTGGAATGTATAAATGAATTATTATTATGGCCGTGTGATCGGAGCGTAGTTAATAGAATTTAGAATATATTGTAATATTCAGGACGTTACACGTTGGTTGTCATAATAATTATAAATACGTAAATTTTCTTTATTAGTAAATGATGCGTTGATATGGTTATTCATTAATATTAGATAGTATACGATATATTTATCGTAATAGTAGAAATTATAATTGTAATGAATAAATTCCAGTGAATCTGGTAGACTGGGTATTTGCGAGTGTGTGTGATTATGGAAGTGTTATGAATTTTTGGTTAGGTATCACTATCTGCAAGTGTATTATACATTCATTATGTGAACGAATTTCATATGTGCATAAAATTAATATGTGAACGCTATTTATCATTTCTGTGTGTATAAGTGCGCATATGTGGTATTTATTATGCATGGTTTAAGTGTACAATAGTTTTCAAAAAAAAAATGAATACATGGCTTTAGGCCATGTGGTATTAATTGTGTGACTACATTAGTTATGGATTCGAATATTCAGATACCCTTCATACCCGCGGCTTGGTTATAACCAGATTACATGATCGATCATATGTAAAATATATGCTCAGCCTGATAGACGAGTGATGTGAATGGATGAGGGTTGGGCAAATTTACTTTATGGCCACGATCCATAACTGTGTTAGCACGATCGGTCATATATTTGTCGATAATTTATTAAAAATGTCATGTGTTTTTTATTTCGAAATGCATGTAGATTTATTTGCATTCTATATAATAACTATGAGCATTATGTGGATAGTGATACAGAGTATATGGTCGGAGTGTATTCATTTCGTTAGATTATGTTAAGGCAATATGAGTTTAATACCCTTTACGTCATCAGTATCGTATAGTATATATGGTAGGGAAACAAATTCTGTACTATAATATTATGTTTCCTTACTGAGCTGTTTCGGTCACCTTTTGTGAATTGTGATTTTTACAGGTAATGTGACGCCGCGGGATATGGATGCGAACTCTTCGAGGTGTCAACAGGGCTAATATCTTGATGATGGGGGTATTTTTGGTGTTAATGCATAATTACGCATATGAATCTATATGTATATGTATATATATACGTTAGTACAATAAACTTGTATTTTTTTTTGTTACATACTATAGATTATGTGTGTAACTAGGATATTATACATATCAAACTTTCGCATATGCATATATATATATATATATATAAGATTATATCTTATGTGGTTGATTTTAAATAGAGGAATGTTACAATTTTGCACTTATTTGGTAGAAGAAAATGGTTACCAATTGTTATATTGGAGGGTTCGATTTACTCAAAGCTAGTAAGACAATTTTATGCAAATGTTTAATATAAAAATAAATGCAAAGTTAGTCGTACATTAAAAGTAAAGTAATAAATCTAACTAAAGAGTTGTTTCCTATAACTCTAGCTATTCTTAATGCAAGAAGTATAGTGTATGAGATGAACAAAATACAGGTTGTTGTCAATTTTGATGAACATGAAACCAAAGGGTGAATTACAAGTGATGAACCAAAGTTTGAGCTCGATGCTAATAGAAATGAAGTACAAATATATGTTAGACATCCAACTGTTAAAGACATAGATGCACGAACTAGAGTTTTGCATCATTTGATTTTGTTTAATATTTTATCCTAGAGGAGGTTCATGTGATCTGGTTCATTGCATAGACATTTATATATTGCATATAATTAGACAAGGCATAAATGTCAATCTCCAACGCATTATTATCCAAGGCATGAGGGATGTAATAATAAAATCGAAGTTATCTCTTTTCCCATTAGTTTTGACAAAAGTGTTTCAAAAATTTAAGGTTAAACTTGAAGAAGAACATGTCATATTTAGAACACACACAAACATTTATACAAAACAATCTTTGAAAATTATGAAGCTTAAGAAAGCATTAGGGTATTGGGTAAAAGATTGTGAGGTTAAGAAGGATGTTATGCATAAAGAAATAAGTAATGAGACAACAATTGAGAGACAAGAAGGCAATCAAAGTTGAGAAGGTAAAGAACCTAATGACTTAACACACATGCATTGCAATTTGAAAGAATGAAGCATAATTTCACGCCATTACAGATCACTTAAGCATTCTTATTCCATCACTACCTTTTTCATTTGCACATTAGTTCCTTTAATGTCTATCTTTGCTCCTTTGCTTCCCATGCTGATACTTGGTCTTGTATTCTATTTTTCTTTTTAGTGCTTACTTAGGTATACTGACATTACTAAATTAGTATGTTCATAATAGACCTCTTTATCTTTTAAGTAATAGTAATATTTTCGTTTTTAATATTATGTATTGTGAAACTGATATAAGTGTGCAAGTAACTTTAAACTCCAACGATACGCTTGAAACGAACACTTGCCAACTTAAAAGAGCACAAAATAAATTGAAATCAAGTCATATAACTTGAAACATCACATGTCTAACTCAAAAAAAAAAAATGCAATTAAAGTGTATTGTAAGATCATTGCTTTATTAACTAAAAAAGTCAACACAATAATTTTTATTAACTAAAAAGGTTAATACAATATTTTTTATTAACTAAAAAGGTCAACATAATGTTTTAAATAGTATACAATCAACTTTAAACATACAAAAATTAGTCTTTAAACAAGCTTTAGTAGAACATGAATTTGAGATAGTATGCATTGAACTTTAAAGCACAACTCAATAAATACTTTAAATTGCATTATCTAGTTTTTAAGATATCAAGGATGAAAATAAACACAACATGTCATATTTTGTAAATTTTACAAACTAAAATTCATTTGAAGAAGATAAGTACATATCACAATTTTTGTAAATTAGTAATAATTAACAGGGTGTAATGTAAATAAGTTCTAACTAAAAAGAAAGTATTTCAATTTTTTATTTTTTTTGTGCAAACAATTACGCTTAATTAATATTTTAATATTATTGAACATCTAATGAAGTAGAATGTATAAGGCACCATTAAGCGATATGAATATGATAAAGAAAAGTAACTATTTTAATACTAAATCAAATATGAAACATCAAGGCAAAAAGTTGAATTTATCACATCCATATTTAAAATATAATAAACAATATTTGAAATGTAGTGCAAAACACTTAAAACACATGGGCAAAGAATTGAAGCAAAATCGAATATGGTACATACGGCCAAGTTATCAATGTTTACAAATGTGAATAAACTTGGAATACCAAGGCAAAAACTTAAAATTCAAACTTCACAACTAGAAATGAAATCAACAATACTTGAAACCCAATGCAAAAGACTTAAACTACATAAATAAAGGCTTGAAATCAAATCCAATAGGATGTATAAAGCCAAGTTACAAGTGTCTATAGATATAAGTAGTTATTTCCGAAACTTAAAACCCTAAGGCAAATACTTAAAACTCTAACCTCACAACTTGAAATTAAACCAATAATACTTCAAACCTAGTACAGAAGACTTGAAACACACATATAAAGACTTGAAACTAAATCTAATAAGGTGCACGCAGCCATGTTACAGATATCTATAGATACGAGTACTTGTTCATGAAACTTAAATGCCTTAAGGCAAATACTTGAAACTCTAATCTAACAATTTGAAATGTGATCAACAATACTTGAAACATAATACAAAAAACTTGAAACACACAGGTAAAAAATTGAAACCAAATCTAATGAGGTGCATACAACCAAGTTATGAGTGTTTACAAATACTAGTACCTATTCACGAAACTTGAAACCTCAAAGCAAATACTTGAAACCTATACCTCACAATTTGAAATAAAATCAACAGTACTTGAAATCTAGTACATAAAACTTAAAGCACATATGCAAAGACTTGAAATCAAATCCAATAGGGTGCATATAGGTAAACTTGAAACACTAATGCAAAGACTTGAAAACTAAACCTCACAATTCGAAATGAAATCAACAATACTTGAAACCTAGTGTAAAAGATTTAAACCAAACAATCAAAAACTTGAAATCAAATCCAATGAGATGCATACAATCAAGTTGTGAGTATCTATAAATGTAGATACTTGCTTACAAAACTTAAAACCCCAAGGTAAAGACTTGTAATTCAAACCTCACAACTTGAAACAAAATTAATAATACTTGAAACCTAATACAAAAGACTTGAAACACATATACAAAGACTTGAAACCAAATCTAATAGGCTACACACAACCATGTTACCAATGTTTATAAATGTTGGTATATGTTTACAAAACTTGAAACCTTAAGAAAAGTACATGAAACTCTAATCTAACAACTAGAAACCTTAAGAAAAATACTTAAAACTCCAATCTAACAACTTGAAATGTGATCAACGGTACTTGAAATCTAATACAAAAGACTTGAAACACACATGTAAGAAATTAAAACCAAATCTAGTAGGGTGCACACAACTAAGTTGTGAATGTTTACAGACACTAATATCTATTCAAACATAAAGGCAAATACTTGAAACCTATACCTTACAACTTGAAACAAAACTAATAGTACTTGAAACTTAGTATAGAAGACTTGAAACACATGTAAATATTTGGAACCAAATCTAATGGGGTGCACACAACAAAGTTATTGGTATATACAGATGCAAGTGTGTTCATGAAACTTGAAACTTTAAGACAAATACTTAAAACTCAAATATAACAACTTGGAAAGTGATCAATAGTACTTGAAACTTAGTACAAAAGACTTGAAACTAGATCCAATAATGTGCACATAACCAAGTAGTGTGTATCTATAGACGCGGGTACCTATTCATAAAACTTAAAACACTAAGGCAAAGGCTTGGAACAAAACCCTCATAACTTGAGACATAATAAACAGTATATGAAATGTAATGCGAAAGACTTGAAACACAAAAATAAAGACTTGATATTATTTCTCTGGGGGTCTACATAACCAAATTATAAGGTATCTATAAACATAGGTACCTATTCAATAATTTTGAAACATTAAAGTAAAGAGTTGAAACCAAAATCTCATAACTTTAACAATATGAATAATATTTGAAATATAATTCAAAACGATTAAAACATGTAAGTAAAAATTTGGAACCATTTTCCTAAGGGTGTTAGTTGTTAGGTGCTTACAGATATAGTTACTATTTACTAAACTTGAAATATCAAGATAAATAATTGAAATCAAAACCTCAAAACTTAAAACATGTGAACAAAATTTGAAATATTATGTGCAAAACTTGAACTAGTGACTTAATAGTTGAAACAAGTAAAACATAATTTATTATTATAATAATAATTAATAAATTATATTATAAATATTTTATTAATAAAATATATAATAATTTAATATATTTAGGAACGGACTGTAACTCAAACTCCACTAGCTGTTCTTTTTTTTTTTTTTTTTTTGGCTTCTTTACAGTGCCAAATGAAACCGTAGTAAGTTTCTTTAAAGAAAAATTCATTAACCAAATGTACTATCTCATCAAAAATATTTATTAAATATTTAAATCCTTCATGAACATCAAAAGAGATGAATTTCTTGCGTCATAATAAATTATGTCAACTTACAATGAAAAAGTTTGCATTAATAACTGAATTAAACTGCGGTAGTTATCCTATGACTAATTCAAGAAAGTAAAATGAAGATAAAAGAGTTATATATTCAAGTTCATTATCGTCTGCAATAGTTGTTGATGGAATAATTGGGGCTCACATGGAAAATTTGAAGGAACAAAGACTGGAAATACATTAGATAATGAAATATCAACATTTTTTTTATTAAACCCCTCCCCCCAACACCTTATTTTAGCCGGACTTGGAAATCTAACTTGAACTGGAAGACAAAGTGGGGTTCTCGTTGCTAAAGATCCAACATACTACATTTCTTCCATATAGAATTTATTATCTTCAATGCGTGGAACTTTCGTCTGTGAAATAGACCCCCCAACATTTAGCATGTAATGGATTCTAAACTATTGACAATACAGGCTATAGTTCTTATAAGCTCATCATAAGTATCCGAAAATTGGTAGGCTAACTCATTCGTATTTATAACCATTGAATCTATATTATTCGCTATTGCTAACCTAATCACCATCAAAGATGATATGAGAAATAGAAGGAGCAAGATTCATGGCATTAAATCCCAATACGGTTGCATACGTATGGTGCCCCTTAAGTATTTAGAAATGTTTTTTATTTTTATTTTTATTTGTAAACAAAAAAGGGTGAATGTACAGATTTTATTGTGTAAAATGTTGGGTATTAGAATATCCCAGGTGTCTGCAAACTATATAGGATGAAACATTACAATGATATTCTTACTTCACTTGGCAGATGCTCAAGAACTGCCTGATGTTATATGCCCTGTACAAGTAATCTCTAACATGGAATGGATACAAACAACTTCCTTTTTCTGTAAATGCGTGAAATTAGGAAGAACACAAACTAATCAGTCATGAATCACCATAACATGTAATGTTGCAAATTCAAACATAAATTACATAAGACCACGTGCAAGTGGCAAACCACCTTACCAAGTAACTGTTCCTAGTAAATTACATCCACAACTATTTCAATATAGACAAGCCACAAGATAAACAAGTAAGACATCATGATTATGCCAAGCAAAATGGGCTACCCAACTGCTACTGCTGGCCATTAGTGTACAAGGATGAACTGATTCTTGCTCAAAGTTTACAGCTGTTTGATGAACGTTGGATTGGAACTATTGTTGACGTTGGTGGCATGAAGTCTTTCAAAATACGACACCCTCAATCCGTACTTCCTAGCAATATCAGATCGGACCCAACCTGAACGGTTATTGGGAGCACCAGTGAGTATGACGGTTGTTTTCTCATTGGTAAAATTACTGACAGGGATCATCGTCTCTGGCTCGGTAGCAGAAGATGCATCCACCAGAAAAATATGGCTAAAATGTCCAGCAGTTATGCCTTGATTAATAAGGCGATAGCTACTGACAAAAGTTGAAAATATGACCTTGAATTGCTTCAATTCCTTGCGTGAAGGAAATGAGAAACACTCCCCTTCATAAACACACAAGGGGAGGATGTCAACAGGTACCCCATCTACCTCTCTAAATGCAGCATTTGCCCGAAACATAACTGACTCTGGAATCTCCCTCTTCAAACTTCTCATTAGTATATCACCTGTGCTGTTTAAAGGAGAGCATATTAGGATTCGAGGTTTAGATGACCTCTTATAAATTTCTAGGACTGCTTCTCGAACAACCAATCCAGTTTTTGATAGATTCTCTTTCTCACAACTACTTGCACAGAGTGGACCTTCGATAAGGTAAGGTGGGAAGCCCTTAATGCTTAAGATCTGACAAACGATAGAATTGCTAGCCGAATCAAGTTTGTAATTGTTGTAAAGGCAAAGAGTTGAGCCAGAGGAACAGATGTTCTTTCGAATGGCATGCTCAGGAAAAATGTAGTTGCTGAATAAAGGGCCTGATGCGGCTGAAATTGCTTGGTGAGCCCTCTTTAAACAAACTCTATTGAATGAGAAGCTAATATCATACTTGCGATTTTGATGATGCTGATAATAAAATTGTTCTTCAAATTCAACCAACACTACTGTGCTTTTCACCACTCGGTACACAAGACCCTGCTCAGGGTTTCACAAGGTAAGTACTCTGAAAAGGATGCACATATCGTTTGAAAAAACCCAAAATAGATCATATTTGACAACTTCATACAAATTCTTTTGAGGTTAACGAATTAGAAGAAGTGTGCATTGAGTACGTTTTTATAAGTATTCTGGAAAGAATGCACATATCATAAAAAAACCCAAAAATAGATCATATTTGACAACATTTTACAAATTCTTTTGAGGTCAACGAATTAGAAGTGTGCATTGAGTAGGTTTTTATAAATTCAATAGACATGGTTAGATAATTATCATGAAAGCCGCAACTTTAACTATACCCCAGAAATTTCAAAACTGACAGAGAAAGAAGCATAAAATAGATTTTGAATTTGAATGACGTGCATATTTATCAGTAAAGAACAGTAAGAGATTCTACAAATTATTTAAGCAGACTTACTTGAAACTTCTTGGCTTCGCTGCCTGCATGTCGTGCATAGACAAAATCCCTAGATAAAAGAAACGGTCGTCTCTCAGGAACAGAATCAATTTCAAAGGCTACAAAGATTTTATCATCCTTTTTAGCACTTTCCTTCAAATTCCTGTTCTTGAGTGACTTATCATAAATTGCTGCTTCATGCAACTCCAATGTCACATTCAACAACTGATAATTGCTCCACTTCTGATCAAATAAAGGCATAAATTTATCTAGGCATAATTAGCAATCATGAAAGAAAATCTAAGATCAATATGAGAATGTTTGGTCTATATCAACATCTTTCACATAATCGTCACATGTAAAATTCCTATAAAGAAGCATGAAATAATACACTGTATAACCACATTCAGAAAACAAGAGTCCTTAGCATTTTTATTCCTATGTTAAGTATAAAACTAACTTATATTCCAATAATTTGTTTCGCGATAGAATCATTTAAGCAAAATTTGAGAATAAATTATACATGACTCACTTGGCATTCATAGTATCAAGAAGCTTCCCTAACTGCATCTACCTGACACAAAATTCACTTTTTTGCTCCAATTATTGTTATCTTCTATCAAAAGTCAATAGGTAGGCAATTGTATGTACTGTAAGTTGCAGCTAAAGATATGTAAAGGGTGCCAGTTTCCCTGTTAAATCATATCCCAGCCAAAACATATAACCATGGTAATCAATAAAATTGGTTGATGTTTCTGACAAGGATATGTTTTGATGTTTGATGATTTCCCTCGCTCCCAAATCTAAATAGGCTTGTTTTAATAAGCTTAGTTGATTAATCAAAAGAGAAACAGAGACCGCAGAAATCTAACCAATTAGGCTATTCCTTGGAGATAAGATGCAGCTCATCACTTACTTAAAAGGGCTACATTCCATCAAGTTTGTTGTATCATGACACTCTTAACATAGATTTATTAACATACTGATATTCCTAGTTCTGGACAATAGCTAACATGATTGACATGACTACAACCTACTACTCCAACCCAGTTTTGAAGCTTTCATTGCATGAGAAGTGAAACCCAATCGGAGGAATGCAAGACCTTAACCTGCCCATTTTGTGAGTTCAAAGTGCAAACAAACCATATAAGATCAGCTAGTCTAGGCCTAGCATAGTTGATCACCGGCTAACCTGAACAAAACCAATTCACAGTATATGTTTAAGAGGCTTCCCACTGATTTTATGGCTTTCATGCACTCTCTCAAGTTTTTCAATTGAAATTTTGTCTGCAATGATCAACAGCGTAGAGTCGGCCATTATACTCCATGCCACATGTGCTAATACTAGGTTATACCGAAAATCTTTTCCACTTCCATGAGCATAGCTAGATAACTTTCATCTGAGAACTTTCCGATTGCAACATAGTTAACCATGAATGAGTACCAGTGCACTAATGTCTACTTCAATGAACAGCAGCAAATATATAGAGTAGACAATATATCAGCAGCAAATAGATAGAGTAGACAATATATCATGTTAGACATGAAATGAAGTTATCTCACAATAAAGAAAAACTGGAAGAATTGAGGGGCATTGTTAAACTGAATTAATGACCTTAGCGTAGAACTCCTCTGCATAAAGAAGAGCAGCAAAGTAATCCCTGTAAGTAGTAGGAGACAAAGGCTTCCTCAAAACGTCAGGGACAATATCTTTCTTAATCAGATTTTCAATCTCCTTGGGAATCGAGTAAAGAGGTGATGTTCCCTTCTGATCCACCCACATATAATTATCTTGTTTTGTCTGCTGATTTATTGAATTAGAGTGGAGTGGAGACAGTGTAGGCTTAGAGGAAGGAGGGGTCTTGGAGGATGATGGAGATGCCTTAGAGGAAAAGGAAGATGCCGGTGGCTTAGATCGAGGTGAAGATGAAGATGGTACTGGTGTCGTAGTTGTAGAGTTGTATGATCTTTCAGACGCAGAACTAGGATTTTCTGTAGAAGAGCTAGAATTCCAAACAGAAGGCGGTCCATGTAAAGGGTCAATGTGTATATCCCTCTCTGGATTCTGATCGTTTCTATTACCACCAGAATTCCTAAAAGAAGGCGATCCAAGTGAAGATTCTCTGTTTCTGTCTCTCTCTGAAGTCCGATCGATATTATTGCCCCCAGAATTTCTAACAAAAGCCGATCGAAGTGAAGGGTCACTGTTTCTATTTCTGTCTCTCTGCGCAGTCTGATAGCCAGTTGCATCAGCATGAGTATGATCTTCATCCTGAGTGCTAAGGTACTTATAAATTTGACGTAAAGCAAGCGCTGTGCAGCCTAAGAGCATCCATCCAGACATCTTTAATTTCCACTGTTTCTGTTTCTGTTTCTGTTTGGCTGCTGAGGAAATTAGAAAGACAGATTTTAGTTAGTTTTAAAAAACACTCATCTGATCTGCCATGCATGAATTATTTTAAAATTCTCTCTTTTCACTGAAATTTCTGTGTCAAGTAATCAAGACTTGTTTTACTTATAGTACTGTAAATAAAGTTCTGTTGAAGAGCGATCTATCTAAGAGCTGACGATAAACGCAACTAAGAATGAAAAATCTGAGCAGTGCATGAACTCCATTGATTAAACATTACCAAAACTAGCGAAGAAACAAACCATCAAGAAGAATTACCTTGTATTTGCAGATGGGATTGGAGCAATCAGTACTTGAGTGGTTATTTATTTCTTCTTTTCCAACGCAATGATCAAAATTTATTACGCAAGTAAATGCTTTACAGAGTCCAAAACCACTCCATGGAGCACTTTTTCTATTTCTTCTTTCCGAAGAAATAATAAAAGTAAATTCTGTCTATTTCTTCTTTCCGAAGAAAAAATAAAGTAAATTCTGCCGAGAGTCCAAAGCTAGTGGTGTCTAATGGGTCTGAACTAGCGAGTTGGATTCGTCCAGTTCAAGCTTAGGAACCGCGAAACCATAACTCAAATTGAACTGTTTATTATTACGAATTGGTTCAAATCATGTAACGAATCCAAAAATTTTGAACTAAACGGGCTCGTATGATTGAAGCGAAATTGGAACCAAGACAAACCAGTTTTGGTTCATTAATGGACCGGTTCAGATCAGTTCACACTATTCATACGATTTTTTTAATTAATATTAAAATATTATTTTTAAATTACCAAGAAAATAAAAAATCACTTCTCATTGTATTATTTTTTATTAATTAATTAAAAAAATTACAAATGAAGGGAATATTTTAGTCTTAACCTTGTAAATATTTTTTACATTCAATAATACTTTCTAATAATAAATATATTTAATTTATATTAAATTACATTATAATACAAAATTAAGAAATTTTTTTAAATATTTTAAAGAATTTATAAATATATATAATATTTATATATATTTATTTCGACTTATATATTATCTTGAATGTATTAATCTTTTTGTTAATAATATTTTCTCTCTTTAGAATTTTTCTCTGTACTTTGGATTTATTAATTTGACAATATAAGTTTACTGTAGAATAATCATAAACTTGTTTTGATCTTTTTTAATATTAAACATTTAGAAAATTTAACGTTTATGATTAACATCAAATAATGTGCCATAACTCTAAACTATAATGAAATAGTATTTTATTGAACATTATCTCAATCGTATATATCGTATGGGTAAAATTTTTTTGTTATCTAATCTTAATTAAGTAAAAGTCCTTAATATATCAAAATCCTATATCAATATCAATACAAACCATATATCAATATTCACTAAACTCGTCACCGCGAACTTCTTCGTGTGACATTTAATTACTCTAATCAGAAATTTACTTTTCAGTTATTTATTGATATTTCTTAAAGAACTCAAATTTGGATTGAATCAATGAAAACTTTGATTCTATATATATCAAATTAACGGATTTCATTTTTATCATCATTCATTTTTAAATGTAAATAACATATGATCAAATTGACTTTATTATACAACATATGATTAATCTCATACTTATACACCATATGAATTATATGTATTTACATAAATTTTGACTATGATGTCTCAAATCAAAGAATAATATCGTATACTAATATAACTATACGATAAATTATTGACTACATGTATTACCATGTGATTTCTCGTTGTGTAATCATATTCAAAAAAATAGTTCTAAATATTAATCTATATTAATGTATTAATAACGTAATTTTTATATTACTTGCACTAATATCATCTTATAATATTTACCGAAAATATTCAATATACTTACTATGTAATATTACCCACACTAATATCTTAATAACATAACTTTCATTTTATTTGTGTTAATATCATCTCATAATATTTATTAGAGATATTTAGCATACCTACTATATGATATCGTTATCTATTCAATATTACTTCCGTAAAAAATAAATTTAATAATTTTATTTAATGATTAAATGAATTATTCAGATAATTCATAAATATATTTTATTTATATGCATAATTAAATAAAAAAAATAGCTTATATTTGTGAATAAAGAAAAAAAATTTTCATTAATAAATAAAAGTATATACAAAATAAAATATTCCTAAAACTGACAATACAAATAGTTTCTAGAGCTTATCCTAACAAAAAACTCTCACGTCCAATAGATATTGAAGTATCTATACAAAACTCAATCTTGTGCCATTGATAAATATTTGAAAGAGTTAAAGATAAACTTTTTTTACATTTTTTGATACGTATTAAAGTTTCATAAGATAAATTGTCAGAATTATTTGAATCTCATAAAGTATAAAATTGTTCTATACCTTTGATGCGTTAGTCTAAATATATTACAATACAATATAAAAAAGGTATGTTATTATAATACTTTTTAAATTTTTCAACCATAACTGACATTATTGTCGTAAATATATGATATTCTACGTATTTTTTAAAAATATAGGCAACGTTATATAATGTTAAAATTACGTAATGTATTATTAGATAAAATTGGCCTGATTAAAGTTTCTTTAAATGTTTGTGAAAAGCTTGTAATAATATTTGTGACTTCAAATTGATTGTTATTATTTTATAACCTGTCATATAATTATTTCAAAATTTCATTATTGGAACTTGGTAAGGCACAAAATTTCATTATTAGAACTTAGTAAGGCAAAACACTTTTAATCATATCATATATAGGGTTTCACCTAGTTGGTTCATCTAAAATTAATTTTTTAGCCTCAATTCGTGTTGATGACACAATTTTTTAAATTATTAGTATCTTGCACGAGTTGTTTGCAAATACTGCACTATAAGCTTGATTGTGGTAATTATAAATTTTATTGTTTCATAACCATCCTACACACAAAAGTTTAATATATGACAAGCATATTTATTATGAAAGAATTTGCCTTTTAAAAATAATTTCATTATATTTTTTAAAATAGAAATTTTAATATTGCTATTAGATGCATTATCGAATGAAATGCAAAATTTTTTTCTATAATTCTAAAATTCAATATAATAAACGTAATTACTTTTACAACAATTCTTATATTGCGCAAAAATTTAAAAAATTTAAAGCTTATAATTCTTTTATTTAACTGCCAATTGTTATCAATCCAATGATAAATAATACAAATATAATACAAATTATTAACAACTTTACAATTGTCATAATTAATGAAAATTTACAATTACTATATTCAAAAATGGCAATTAAAGTTTATTTCTTCTCATTAATTTTTTTTTAATGCATGTGTTCTTACTGTTATCCTAAGTATAAATTTAAATGCATGCTATTGCATCATTTCTATGAAATGAAAGGATTCATTTTTTTTTTAAATGGTAGATCATATAAAATCAACTATTGACATACTACATCTCTCGATTCGATAGGCTCAAAAGAAATTACTACTTACTGTCCCACCCGTTATTTTAATTTGATTTTGCCGTTATAAATTTTCTAAATATTCTGTATGTTTTTTCTATCTATATGTTTTCTTAAAGTACATAAACCATCACCTTTTTTGTGTGTGTACACTACACTATAAATTTTACATCTTGCATTTTTAAGATCAATATTTTTTTAAAAAAAACTTGCCAAATTTCATATTTAGGTTGCTTGTTCTAGCTATTGTCAGTTGTGATTGATTTTGTTGGCTTTATACTATAAGATTGTTCATCCTATATATTTTTGTATTGTTCAAATTGAGGTACAAATTCATTTAGGTCATAATGAAAGTGTTATAATCATTAAGATAAATAGTGTGTCATTTTAAAAATTATTACCAAAATTAAATACTAATTAAAATTAAAATAAAATTAAATACTAATTCAAAGGTATTAAAATTAAATAATAATTAAAATTTAAAAATTAATAACTAAATTAAATACTATTTAAATACTAACTAAAATTACCAAAATTAAACACTAACAAAAATTTAAAATTAATAACTAAATTAAATACTAACTAAAATTTAAAAATTAATAACAAAGTTAAATACTAAATTAAATATACTAATACAATTGCTAATCTTAGGCTGATAAAAAATTACCATACTTGTAGTTTGTTTCTACTAAAATTTTTGAACAATAAAAAATATGAGTAAATATTTCATATTTAGAAGAAGAAGAATTAATTGATTATGAGGGTTGTATTGAGATGAAGAAAATTGAGTAGAGAGAAATTGAAAAAGTGAAAGAAATAGATCAAGGGAAGAAAATGAATGAGAATGAGAATTTATAGAAAATTTTAAGAAAGGGGTCGAGGATGAAATGACCATTGCAATTTTGCAATGTTGCAAAATGTTGTAATTAAATTGCAATGTTTCCTTACAAACTTCGTTTGTTTGTTTGTTTGTTTCTTTTTTATTGAACCAGCTTGGCTTACCAGTTCAACCCGATGATTCATCAACAAATTAGACCCAAACGGTTTTGAGTCCATTGCGAGCTAGACCTTTGGTTCAATATTTTATTGAACCAACACAGGCCGAAAAACTGGCCTGAAACTAGACAGTTCTGAGTTAGTATTTATACAGGCCAATTCAGTTCTAATTTTTAAAAAGTCAGTTTAGTCTTGTTTATAGGCCAAACTAGCTCGATAGACACCTCTATCCAAAGCCACTACATGCCATATCCATGCCATGTATTAAGAGTGTGCAAAATTCAATTTCCACAAGTTTTGATTTTCATTCCAATTTTGCTTGGATCCAGAACATTCCTTCTTTGATAAAGTATTCTATTTTTTAATATTATTTAATTTCAATTTTGTTCCAGT
>CP135537.1:4064947-4082373 GCA_032402905.1 Khaya senegalensis
TAAGTTTAATCACATAAAATATAATATATATATATATATATATGTTATGGAGAGAGAATGAATGCCAAGTTCTTTAAGTTTTAGAAAAGAAAAAAGGAAAAATATTAACAAAAAAACACTTTTACAAGGTGTTATAGACTTAATTAACAAATTATATAAAATTATTGAGTATATAGTATAAGTGATAAGTTTGAGCAATCAAACAAAAATATAATTTTAATATGCAGATTAAAGTATGATATTTTGGTGTATGCTAAATCCTAGCATTAAATGTTATGCTAAAAGAATTAATAATATATATTTAATTAATAAAAGATTAATAATATATATCATTAATTATTTTATTAATAAAAAATTATAAAAAAAATTATTTACCTGTTTCAATGCTTAAGTTCATAATTTCTTTTATATATTATATTTCAAGTTTTATTTAAACAATTTTAAGTTATTTATTACTTGTTTCAAATTTTTGTGTTAGTGTTCTAAGTTCTATTTATAACATTCCAAGTTTTGAGATTTTAGTTTTAATTATTGATGTTCGTATTTCAAGTTTCATGTACAGATATCTGTGTCTGAAAACATCCACAACTTGGCTATGTGCACTCTATTAGAATTAGTTTCAAATTTTTTCTTACATATTTTAAATGTTTTGCATTTAGTTTCAAGTTTTGTTCATGACATTTCTACTTCTGAGATTTTAATTTCAATTCTTGATCTTAGTGTTTCAAGTTCTATAAACAAGTATTTGTATCTGTTAACATAAACAATTTGATTGTGTGCACTCCATTGGAATTAGTTTTAAGTGTTTGCTTGCTTTTTACAAGTCTTTTGTTTTATGTTTAAAGTTGTATTCTTGGCATTTCAAGTTTTGATATTTCGGTTTCAATTTTTTGCTTTGGTGTTTTAAGTTTTGTGTACAGATCCTCATGTTTGTAAACACCGATAACTTAGCTATGTGCATCCAATTGGAATTAGTTTTAAGTTTTTGTCTACTTGTTTCAAACCTTTTGCACTATGTTTCGTGTTTTGTTCATGGCACTTCAAGTTCTAATTTTTTAATTTCAAGTCTTTACTTTTGTATTTCAAGTTTCATGTACAAGTATCCTATTTAAGTTCACGTATGCCGTATTTATGTGCACCTCATTAACCATGTTTAAACCTAAAAAGGTCAAAATTATGGACTAGTACATAAAAAAAAAACTTGATTTATTATAAAAATGGCTAGTTGTGTCCATTATATTCGTATCACCCGATGGTGCATAGTACATCTTACTACACTACATGTTCAAAGAGATTGGGATGTTACTTAAGTGTAATTGTTTGCATGAGCAAATAAGTTGAAATACTAAGGGCTTAGTTATATTACACTCCCTTAATTATTATTAAATTACAAAAATTATAGCATGTACTTACCCTCTTCAATTGGTGGTTGTTATCTAATTGAGATAAAAAAATTCAATTGCAAAATTCTAACTTATTATTAAATAAAATTCATTCAAGTTGAGTTTTGAAATTAAGTTGAGTTATAGTTTATAAATTTTATTACAAAATGTGACATGATGTATTTATTAAGGTCCTTGATATATCAAAATTAAATAACAAATTGTGAAGTTTTTGTTGAGTTTTATTTTGAAATTTAGCGTATATTGTCTCATTTTTATGTTATACTAAAGCTTGTTTAACTTTAAATACCTTGCGTTTAAAATTTAGTTTTTATATGTTTGAAGTTGGTCATAACTATTTAAAATTTTGCATTAAGCATTTTACTTCAAAGGACAATGATCTTAAAATAATTGCACCCACTACATGGCTTAATACACCTTAATTGTATCTATTTCAAGCTATACATATGATATTTCAAGTTAAATGACTCGTTTTCAATTGATTTTGTGCTATTTCAAGTTGGCCACTAGTTATTTCAATTGTCTTGTTAAACTTTCAAGTTACCTATATAATCACATTGACATCCACAATATGCATGCAATATTAAGAACAAAAATATTTCCATTACTTAGTAGATGGAAAAATTTATTATGAACAAACAAATATAGTAATAACAATATATCACATAACCTATTTTGTAAATAGGCCATAAAAAGCAAAATAATATGCACAACTAAGTATGAGCACGGAAAAAGTAATTTCTAGGTTTGGTTGAAGAAATCACAATGCAATATTCAGTATTACATTTTTTATGTTACTTATTTCTCTCATTCTCTGAGTAATAAATTCATGTTTCAATTTAATTATTTTAAAATAAATAAATATACCTTCGTTTCTTTTTATTGTTTCACTAATTTCTTTTTCTATCATTGGCTTAATTTACAATTTTTTTTTATTTTCAACTTTTTTAGAAATAAATATAAAATCTTATATGCAATATTATTATTTAAAGACAACAATTGACTCAATATTGGACAGCCAAATATTGTGCAATTACAAATTTGACATTAACCTTCCCACTATGAGGGCAAGAAATAATTTGTAATGATTGAAGTTCTAAAATAACTTTTTGAAAACTGAAGCTAAAATTGCAAAATAACAATCAATTTAGGTAATATTTAGTCTTTGTTATAGTTGGTAGTTGTGGATTTTACCATGTTCTACTATTTGTTTTAGCATCATTGGGTTATTTATGTTAGACTTCAATACTAAATTTAAGTTATTTGGGTTTATGATAATAAATAACAATTAAGATATGAATAATATAAATAAAATATGGGACATAATAGCACTCTCACCATAATAGAGATTTGCACATTATATATGTGGTCATATTGCCTACATACTTTCTAATAATTCTCTAATTTCATTCTTTCCATATTTAATCTTCATCATGGTTTTATTTTATTCTTTCATTACAATACCAATTCAACATTTTGTACTTCTTACCTATTCCATATAGCAATTATTAGTGTTTCCTCCACCAAGCACTTTCAAATTAATGAGTTTTAGAATGGGATCATGAACACCAATGATGAGAAGACTTGCCATTTTTTCAAACACTTTTTTGTGCAACTTATACTTTACCCGTAGTCAATTAAAAAATGACATATTGGGTCAAAAGACAAGTTGAATATAAATAAACACCGGAAATATATTTATGCTCTAACTGCTATATGAAATATTATTAAAAGTTTTATATGTCACAATTTTATTTATCTTATAATTCAATTTATGCTGCCAAATTGGATAAACTATTAAAGTACTAAGTTTTATATATCAAAATGGAAAGCTGAAGTTACTTGCATTGGGTGACTGCTTCCTTGATTATATTGTGAAAATAAAGGAATTATGTAAGAAACTAGCTTGAAGTGAAAAGAATGAAGAAATAAATAGAAAGTTAATGATTAATAGGGTTTGTTTGCCTCTTCTATCATAAATATAGTGATTTAAGTGAGGGTTAATTATCTAATATTCTAGAATTTGTATTAAGGAGTGGAATGTGGGGAGAGGGAAAGAAACAAAGAAAAAGGTTTATTCATTAGATGTTTTCGATAGTATTTAAGTAGAGATGTGTAGTAGATAATTTGAATAAAATACACTATTTTAAATGAAAATGACTCATTTTCAGTATAAATGCTCTAATATAGCTAAAATGAAAATGTGCCAAAATTGATTAGACATTTCAAATAATATATTTTCTTTAATTTCTAGTTTGCATTTAGTAGCCAATCAAAATATTTCTATTACTAGTAAGTTTTATCCTTATAAATATTTTTTGTTGATTTAAAGTTTAATTTGGGTTTTATAAGTGTTTGCTTCTTCTAAGTATAGAATGAATTATACTTTGTGATGGTGACTTTACTATTTTATACATTTTATTGCTCTTAATTTTATTTATTTTTTATTTTAATAATCTAGTGTATCATCATTTGTGGAGGGGTTAATGATTATATTGATTTGTTTTCATTTTGTTTAGTGAATTTTATGTTTAGGGTTCATCTTTAAGTACAAAAATGTATCAAGATTTTAGTTGTGGTGGTTGATGCAATATTTTAACATTCGTCTTTTAATGACATTTCTATTTGAATTATCATACAGTGTATTAGTTTTTTGTTTAAAATTCAATTCTAAATTTAAGATGGATTAATTAAAGAAACATTTTTTTTTTTTTTTTCATTTTAATATCTATCAATTGGACTCTATTTATTTAGTATCTTATTCTATGAAATTATTTTTTGTCTATTTAATTTATTTTTGAGTGTATATTGGATTTCTTTTTCATTATTAACAGGTTTGTTTGAAATTTGACTATATCTTGATGACATTTTCACTGAAGTTGATTTGTTGAGGTGTATTATGTGCTCTAATTTATTTTGTAGTGTTGTAGATATTGAGACAATTCATAAGTGTTATGAAAAAATTTGAGTTTTTTTTGAAAGGCAACAACAACCCAAAATTATAAATATTGATGATGTAAGAGAAAACTAAATTTTACTATTGTCGAATATTCATATTAAAGAGTATACATCATAAATATATATATATATATAATTTTTGATAAATTTATTTAAATATACCTAATTTCTCACAAATTTAATATTATTATTTTTTAAAATATAAGAGGAGGATTATAGAGGATTATTTTGAAGTATAGTTTTATAACTAACTTACTTTGCTAAAATTGGGTAACTGACTTGTAATGGTATAAAAATTAAATTAGATAATATTTTAATTATTTTAATTAATTATATTTTATCAAAAAGTAAAAGATGATAAAATACAAAATTATAATTATATTCAAAATTTATAATAATACAATAAATAAATTTATATATATTATGAAGTTATTTTACAAACTAATTACTTATATATTTAAAAAACTAATTATCATATGAAAATAATATTTTCGAAACTTGAAAAATGTAGCATCACATCAAATTACATGCTGGTTACAATTTCATGTTCTTTTAGATTGGATTTGTTATTATAACTCAAGGTATAAATTATTCCTTACAATTAAAATGTAATTGTGTTTTGTATTTGATTTTTGTCATTTTTAATTTTTAAAATGTTGACCTAACATAACTCACCAATATATTACCATTTGCATCATGTTGGATGCAAATTATTCAAAACATAAAAATATCCAGTATTGAAAATAAGTTCATCGATGCAAGATGAAAAAAATTTTAATAAAACAATGAATTGCTGACATAGTGTATGTCTACTATCATATCGTGAAAGACGTTATGCAAAACATGTAATGTATGAAGAATGGACTTCAAATCAAAATCATAGAAACTCAAAATAATAATGTTAATTTCATAATTTTTAACTTAAAACTTGAAACAAACAAAGAGTTGGTATAGGTTAGCATTAAAATTAAGATATTTAACCTTAAATATGATATAAGTAACATAAAATATGCAACATATTAAAACTATAACTGATATCATCTTTGCAAAATTTATTTATGGAATAGTTATATACTTGTTTTTGTCATATTATTGTCTTGACTACTATTATTTGTTATTATTAGAAGTATTAATATGATTTTCTCTCCATTGATAAAGAAGATGCATTTTTGAAAAATCCTTAAACATTTATTATAATTTCGTCATAATCTTAATAAATTTAGGCAAAACATGGATAATGATATCAAAGTCTTAAATACTTTTATTAGCTTAATTTAAGTCCTACAACAAATGATGTATGATCTATTAAACTAAAATAGCAGTTGAATTTATTATATTTTTTTTATCAACTAAAATATCTTTGCATAAAAGCTAAAACTTTTTGTCAATTAAATAACTATGCTAATATTACTAATGTGGTCAATTAAAATATATATATATATATATATTCATTTATCTACTTTTACAGGTGTATAGAAAAATAACATATTAATCCTTGCACTTAGTTAAATGGTAAAAATAACTTTATTAATTTACATTAATGTTCCTCACATAAATTTTCATTGCCAATTTAACAGCCTTATAGTATCCCAAAGTGGTGTGGTTCTAATAGTAGCTCATATATATTTTATCTTTATTAGTAAAATAACTACATAAAGGACTAAAACAAATTGACCAACTTCTCCAATTTTCACAAGTTACCAATGCCTTAAACCCTTAAATAAAATCTTAAAATTTAAGATTTCTAACCTAAAACTTGAAATACTTAAAGAGATAGTGTGACTGATACTAAATTAAAAATAGTAAATATCAAAAATGATATATGAAACATAAAATATGAAGTACATGTAAAAAGTGATATACATATATTATATAAAACTTGAGTTGAGAATGCAAAATTTAAAATAGTGATAATAGTAATAAATTATATAATTAATATTATATTTTGTTAAATTATACATTAATTACTTATTGTTGTTGTTGTTATTGTTACTATTATTAATAACTTACTATTATTATTATTATTATTATTATTATTATTATTATTGGTTCTATTATAACTACTATTGTTGTTGTTGTTGTTGCTAACTTATTATTTTTAATTTATTATCATCATTATTATTATTATTATTATTGCTTCTACTACTATAATTATTATTATTATTATATATAGTTTATTTTTAACAAATAACATAATTAAAAGAATTATGTTATGCTTTCTATGTGGTATAAAACAGTATTTGAATTAATTCTATTTTATAAATAATTACTTTTAATTTGAACATTTTTTGAGTTAAAATAATTCCCACCAAGTTGCCATCAATAGTGTTGTAGGTTGTATAAAGACCATAGACATTGTACGCTACACTTGAACAATACTATATAAAACTTGAAATATTCTATGTAATATTTAATATAATTCCTTGCAAGGTATTCTCAGCCATGTATAGGATGTCTACAGATCATTGGTATTGTTCTTCATCACATTAAACATCATGTCAAAAACTTTAAATAAACCATGCAAAACTTGAAATGGAACCGAGGTGAACTTATAACATCTTTTATTGAACTTAAAGCATCTAATTTAAAATTTAAAAAGTTTATAAGTATTGTACATTGGTTACTGTATACTACTCTTAAAATAAAAAGTATAAAACTTGAAATATCTAATATAAGACTTAAAATACAGTGCCATCAATAATACATCGGATGTTTAGACCAAGGCTAATATATACTACACTTGAAACACTAAAGCAAATATTTGTAACAAATACTACACAACTTTAAATAAAACCGAGATGAACTTGTAACATCATTCACTGAACTCAAGACATCTGGTTTAAAACTTGAAATAATTCTTAAATACTATCTATCAAAATATCCACAAACCTTAAGTATAATATGTTGGGTGTTTTTAAATAGTGGCTACTATATATTATATTTAAAATATCAAGACAAAGACTTGAAATCAACAATGACAAACTTGAAATTAAATGAATAGTATTTAAAATTGAGAGAATACAATTTAAAACATTTGGTGTAGACTTGAAACAAAGTGCCCTTAGTAATGAATAGTGCCTAAAGACTCTAGGAACTATACACAACATTTGAAATATTAAAGTAATCATTAATGTTGAACTTATAACTGAATGAATAGTATTTAAAATTAATTGCAAATAATTTTAAATATTTAGTGTAAAACTTGAAAGAAGTGTTTAAGTATGCATGGAGCGCCCACATAATAGGTATTGTACGTACAATTTGAAATACTAAGGCAAAGACTTAAAATTAGCTACTCCAAATTTGACATCGAATGTACAGTGCTCTAAATTGAGCGCATAAAACTTAAAATATTCGGTGTAAGACTTGAAATAAATTGCCCTCAATAATGCATAAGATGTCTATAGAACATGAATATTCTTAATTACTTAAAACCCTAAGGCAATTATTTGAAATTAGTAATGCTAAACTTGAAATCAAATGAATAATACTTAAAATTGAGTGCATAAAACTTGAAACATCCAATATAAAACATAAAACAATTATAAAATGGACTTAAAATGAATAGCATACAAATTGAAATCATGACTTAAAATTCATAACAATTATAATATTATTAATATTTTTTATTAATATATATATATATATTGTTACATAATATTTTTAATTTTTTTATAAAAATACTACAATTTAAACAACCCTATCCCACCTTCTCGATACTATTGACTTACACTTTTATTAGTTGTGAAGTATCTTAACATTAGATCATAACCACAAATGAATAAATCATATTATATTAATGATTTTATTATCAAAAAAATGCATTAATTCCACTAAAAATGATATTACAAAATACTTAACTGAAATTTTACTTCATAATATCAAACACAGCCTTAATGGGGTCAAGGGGATACTATTTCCAATCTTAATAACTTGCAATACCATTAATGATAGCTGCCAAATATGAGTTAACCTCATTTTAGTTGTCTTACGATTTTGTCCGATAAACCGAACACAAAACTTAAACAGAAATATAATCATCTGTAACATACCTTAAATTTTATCCTTGTTACGTTAACATCGAGTTTACTTCATTAGTTATCGCTGCATCCAATTTAACACAAGTTTGTGAACGAAAATGCAAGACTCTAAAATTTTTGAAGCCACCAAAAGTTTCAGGAAATAAATGGCATATAAATAAAGCATTCTGTTTAGTTTGCCATAACTTATGCTATAAAAATTTGTTCCGTGACACAAACTGACCAAATCCGTTACAACCCAAAACTTCTCAGATATTACAAGTCACCAATTCCACTCAACCTCAACTGAAAATGAATGACAAAAAAGGGTACAAAAGTATAAAAAACTAGACTACACTAACAATCTAACATACAAAGATTGCTCGACAAAATTATTAGGAGCATAATCTACATGTGCAATGTGGTCCTTGCACAGCAAAACGGAGGATTCAATATTTATTCTCTATGCTTCTAGACGCATGACCAAAAATTATCTGTAATCTGCACCTACTGCCTCTACAATAGACTTGAAACCATCCCTTTCTAAGCACTCAGCCAGTTCAGCCTATAGAGAATCACAATTTCGGTAAATAAGTATTAGATAATAAACATAAGCAAAATATCAAGGTAAGTTGAGGAAAATTCCACAACAGTTATATAACCCAACCAAATGAACAAAATTCTTCACATAACTCCAGTGATTGAAAGTGATAATTAGTGTCAAAAACACTGTGACTTTTATATTGAAAGCACGATGGCATCTACAGGTCCTTTGTACTAATCAATCTGTAAAAATGTTATGCATATTCATGCATCTTTTCATGCATAAACACTAATGTTTATCTTAAAAGCATAATGGCATCTACAGGGTCCGTGAATGGTCCAGGTTTCAAAGGGTTGGTAACAACCTTTTTATGCATCTTCATGCAATAACAGACACCACTTGTATCAAGTTCTTTTGATTTCCCATCACACTCCAAACTTTTAAAACTCAGCAGAGTAGTACCTTTATTTGAGGAATAAGAGCAGGTCCCCCATAGGCAAATGCTGTATAAAGCTGAACAAGAGTTGCTCCAGCTCGTATCTTTTTGTATGCATCCTCGCCACTGAATCAAAACAATACAAAGAAAGTTTAGGGCACACAAGATTTCCATAGAACAGTTATTAGATGCATGAACAACAACAGCTTATTGGAATCAAAGATAATGAGTTTTCTATTGATTTCACCTGCTAATACCACCACAACCAATTAGAGGAATCTTTCCCTGATAAAAATAAGTACACTGTCAATTTCATGGCCATGAAATAAGAAATAAGAACCAGCAAACTGTAAAATTTCTCAAGTAGCAACTAATTAATAATGGAAAAATCCCTCAGACGCCATGGATATGCTTTATGCTTGAGAAGGAAAAAACTATAAAAAAGTTCCACATGATTCCTATATAAACTTGAAGCATCCATAAAAAAGGCAGATTGAAACTTTGCTAGTAGCTTTCTCGCAATCTCAGGAAACTAGTGATTGGGGAATTTTAGGGATTAAAGGCAGCATTGCTTTGTGGTTTTGAGAACTTAATAAAAGCAGAGTCTTGGGCGGTAAAGGAGAGCCGACTAATATGAATTTGTACAATTCTTATTTGGGTGATTTCTCCACCTCTAGTGTGTGATAGAAAACTTCAAGCCTTGGAAACATCCAATACACATGTGAGATATTCTTAGACAAAAGAAGAGTAGTCTGATGCTCAACAGTCAGCCGACCAGTTACAAATCGCCTTTGGGACCAGTATTCAATGGCATAAAACGGCTACAAGGGAAATGCTGGGAAGATCTTTTTGCGTGAAGAGAATTATACTGGAGCAATTTATAGGACATTGAGTAACTTTGTCTATGGAAGGTTGGTGTAGCTACTTTTCAATTTTTACATAAGATATTTTTTATTCCTGTACTATCTTTATATATATATATATATATATATTGCAATGGTTTCAATGTTCTTCTTTGTATTCTTTTTTTATTATTTAGAAGAAGGATGCCTAATCTTTTATCGTATCTGTTTAAATATTTAAAATATCCATGAAGAAATAAAAAAATGCTCAACAGCTACAACGGCAAAATGCTGACAAATAACTGAATGACCAATTCTAGTTTTTATTTTAGTAGTCTCTCTCTCTTCTTTTATGGCTATGCAAAACCATTTCATCAATGGACAGCTAAAAAAATCAAAATAAGTGACTGCTAGAGTTGTCAGAATAACAGAATTAATATTTGATGATACTGTCCATATATCCCACCTTTTATGGTTTTTACCATGGAATAGTATTTGTTATATTTTCAAACAAAAAGCATATTTAAGAATAATAAATTCAAGATATCATAAGAATAGCCAGTGTACCCTCGTCAAAAGATACATCTCCTTTAAGATATTGGTTGACAAATTGAAGAGAGGCTTCCCACTTAAACCACCAGTTTCCTTAGCCACTGGATTTTTACTTACAGGATCTGGTCTTGATATGGTCGTATTTGATATGATCTAAACAAAAATCAAAATGCATATGTTAAAAAGAGAGTTGAAGATACTAATACTTTTGACATCATGAGTCAATCAACCAAAAATGAATTAAAATTAACATATTGAACATATTATTTATTTTTTTAAAAGACATTGAACATTATACAAACATTAACTTTCAACATGAATTAAAAGAGAAATAACTTTGCAAGGATTACTTTCAAATGAGGTTATGTTTTATTACGTATACAGCTAGAAAATCAAGGTATTCAAAGTTGTCTAATATCCAAACAAAACAACAAAGACCCTAAAGAAGATCATGAACAGACCTCATTTACATTCTAAACATCCATTAAATTGTTAAATTTCATGAAGAAACACTAGTATCAAGAGAGCACAACTTCAGTATAATTTCATCAGCATGTTACTTCTTGACCATGATTTCCGATATTATTGAAAGAAAACTACAAAAAACAGAAGTAACTTATGGCAAAACTTCATGAAGAAAACAGAAGTAAATTCATTTGAAGTGCGATAACAAGATGCATTGATGTCGAAAATCTTTGTTTGATAAGTATGGTTATTATACAAAGCAAGTTGATAGGGTAAAAAGATTTCAAAGAGAAGTTGTCATAGAAGTGAAACAACATCTTGAACAGTAGCTATTAATAGTGCAGTAAATTAAGTATCCATGAACATAACTAAGTTTATTTTTAGTATTTTCCTGCTAATGCTAATAACTGGATAACTAGAATAACAAGTTTAATATGTAAAAAGATCGAATTAAAGCTAAGCCACATAAATCATTAAAAGATGCTGAAGAAAATTATAAAAGATTAAAAAAATATTGTCACTTGCTTCCTAGGATTCTGGCTTGGAGGAAAGAACTTTAATGGAACCTCACCATTAAAAGAAGCAAATGAAGTTTTCAAATTCTAACATCCTTTTGAGTGTTTGTGGAAGGGTTGCATACAGACAACTGATGCTAAATCCTCACAAATAATGGAAAGAAAGCAACTTCAATATGACTTCTTATCAACTAAATAAGTCCCAAAAGTATATATAAAAAAGAGCCATAGCTGATACCTATAAACCACATACAACATAATCCAACATGAAATTACACAAATAAATCCCTCCAAATTAATAAGTTATGGAAATAACCTTCATTGTTGATCGAACAGATCCAAAAATCTTTTAGGATTGCTTTCTGCATAATTCATGTTTCATAAATGGTTATACTTTAATCAGGTTTGTAAATGGAACTAATATCTTGTCAGTCTATAATATTTCATTAGAGTTCAATGCAAACTAATGTAAACTGCAGCTAAGTAAATTCTAGTGGAGCAAACTTTAATGCTAATAACCTGATTGTGACCGTCACCCAAAGATCACCATCCGTATTTGCAGTTAGATTCTCTCTTCTAAGCATGCAAAATAAGCCAAATAAGAAGAATGAATGCAAAAATATCACATTCTATTTTGTTAGGGTGCATGCCTTGAGACTTGTACACCTTAATTGGCACATATCTTGAACACTGCTGTCACTAAGAACAATAATAAAGCATGTCTTTACAATCAAATATGATTAAATGGCAACCATAAACAGCTAGAAAATATTTCCACCTCTGAAAACATAAAACATAAAACATAAAAATGACAACGTACTATTGAAAACATTGAGAATTCCGGAGAAAAAAAAAAGCATTAATGTTTTGAGAAAAGTAGCAAAAACACTGAAATTGTTGATGAAAAGAAAGTTTACCAATCCATCCAAATGGAGTGCAAGAGCAACCTATAGAGATAGAGAAGAACCATAAGAATGCAAGAAGGAGTGGAGAAAACATATTTAATAGGAGCATTTATAAATTGTACACACTGCAGCAATATCTTCAAGGTCTTCCTTAGACAAGTCCGGAGCAATTTTCACAAGCAATGGTGGTGGACCCTCTTCACCCCATTGCATTTCATCACGAGCAGCTTGAACCTTGATTAAAATAGAAAGTACAAGAAACTCAATTTCAAATCAGGCAATGAGGTAAACCAGATAAATAGAATATTCAGTTCGTGTCTAAAGTTCAAAACCTTCTTCACGAGGTCTTTCAATTGTTTCCTTCCCTGAAGCATACGCAATCCCGGTGTATTGGGTGATGAAACATTAATAACCTACAAATTAAAAAAAAAAAAAGGAGATAAATGCAAATAAAAGTGCCATCTAGTTATTTCTATAAGAATTTAATTCCTTGCACCAAGAAACTGAACCAGAGCAGATAATGGAAAAAAAATTTCAAATGTTGAACATGACGAATTAAAGAAAGAAAAATAAGAAGGAATGCATGCAGTTCCATCATTTTACTTTTGGCACTACAAAGCTACAGCTTGGGAAAATTCTTTTATATCATTGATGAAACTTCCTTACATCAAGATCCTGAACCATAAAAGATAATGGGAAAACATTTTCGAATGTGGAACCTGACAAACGAAAGAAAGAAAAATAAGAAAGAACACAAACAGTTCCCATCATTTTACTTTTGGCATTAGAAAGCAACAGCATTAGAAAATTATTTTCTATCATTGATGAAACTCTGCTTATTCTAACGTCAGCATTCAATTAAGAAATTTCACTTAACTTAGCGGATAGATAAGTTATATGACATACAGTGCATTTATGCATGAGTGAATTCAAAACATATTCAAGTTATCCTACAACAATCTGGTAATCAACTTCTATTTTCCGCATTTCAGGCTACAAAAACCAAAAATTCGCATCACAACATATTATAACTCTGACAATCTAGAGCTTTGTAATAAGAGTCACTATCTTTAAAAGGTTGCAAGGGTCAGCATATGAAAAACTGGAATAATATATAAAATATCTAACATAGCCTGTAATCAATTTCAAATAAGAAAATCATGACAATAGCATATATAAGAGGAACAAGAAACTCCACCAAAGCAGAAGAGTATGTCTACCAAGTAATCAGCATACTGAGATAATGTATGAACCCCTTGCACATAATCTGCAGCAGCATCTTCACTAGTCTTATTCTTTCCAAGATTAACTCCAAGAATGCCAGGACCAGCTTTACCCCCATATTTGATGTCATCATTGGGGGAAGATGAACTTCCTGAAGTTTCATCCAACTTCCTCTTACCATGTTGGGCACCCAAACGCTTCGCAACAGCAACTATGCCTTCACTATTAAAGCCACATCGATTGATGACAGCACTGGCCATAAAAAATTAAGTGATCGCATAAATTCAAGAGAAAATAAACTAAGGAAAGGGATAAAAAAAAAAATTCAAAGTGAGTTTGTATTTTTTGAAGTACATCCCTTATAGTTTCGGTATTAAGGCCCAATTGTGTTGAGTTCAAGTCCTTGCAAACAGAGAATAAAACACTTCATTGACCAAGAACCTTCATTAACCCTCTGTCTATCCATATTAACTCTTTCTCAACCAGACAACATTAGAACACTGTAATACATACCACATAACAATCTACCTCCTGTTCAGACAGAGAATAAGTAAGATTCAATATGCCAACTCACCCTTCCTGGCGCAATCTGAAGATACGTGGCTTTGGATTACCCTCTTGTGGAACAGGGGTTACAGAACCAACCTCTACAAAACCAAAACCCAACCCAAGTAAGCCTTCAACAGCTTCAGCATTTTTGTCGAAACCCGCAGCAAGACCCAAAGGGTTGGAGAACTGCCTTCCCCAAACTTTCAGCCCTAAAATCGATAGATCAGGCCTCTTCTCCCTCGGAAGCCACCCACGAGAAGCTGCTGAGACAGCTAGTTTGTGAGCAACCTCAGCATCTAGAAGAGCAAAAAATGGATTGACAATTTTTGTTGCTGAGAATAGCCAGCCACTGTGAAAATTATGCAGAATAAGTTTATCACTGAGGATCAAAAACTGAAGTCAACAGAGTTAAATTAAACTCGGATCAAGTCAGGATGGATTTGATTTGCATTATTTTGTGTAAGATACAAAGGCGATAGAATGACATAGCAAGATAGAAATTTCAAGTTCTAACATCAAGCATAATAACAAGTTTACAACAGCATAACAAGATTAACATTGGTGTCAATGTAAGAAACAGCAGTGTAGGCAGCAATATAACAACAACCTATCATAATAGCGTAAATTAAGATTTTTATTCAGTTCTCACATAACATTTGATGTACGTGCAAAACATGATTTATATGATTGAATCACCATTAGTCTAGAGTTTATCAATTTTGGCTGGGTTTATATGTTGACTAAAGGTAAAATATACAGCATCACATTGATTTCTGCACATCTTAGATAAGACTAAGTCATTAGATCCTTATGCTCCTTTGTTTATTACATTAAGTCACTAATTAAGATTGTTTATTCTATTGATTTTAGGATTCCAGTTCTTATTCAAGTTTAATAAGCGAATATTGAGTTATTTTGTTTATTGTTTGAAGGCACTGATACCAACGCTTTTTCTCTTTCTCTTCTGTTATTGTGCACTTTTTTCTGCATTAATCTTTGTTTCCTTACCATCAAAGCTTATGTAAATACACACAATGGTCCATGAATACTGCTCACAGTTATTGTTCATAACAGTATTTAGAGCAACTAATTACTTCAGAATTCTCAGAATTTTTCACCATCAAGAAATTTCTTTAGAATCTAATCATGCCTTAAGTCCCTAATTCTTCAAGCCATGCTACATGAGAACCACTGACTGTGCCCAAGAAATTTCAGAAGTTCACCATATTTTGTGTTCTTTTCATCCACTTACAGGTTTGCATAACATAAAAAATCATATAAGTAGAAAGGAAAAAAGAGAGTCATAGAGAGAGAGAGAGAGAGAGAATTGCTCCATCTGAAGTCAACATACAGAATAAACAGCTTACACAAGCGTTAACTATTCACGCTAGCATCTAGTGAGTACCACCATAGTAACTTATCAACAACCATTAACTCATTGGTTAGTTAAAATCTAACTCAAAATTTAAAAATTAAAAGCACTGAAGCAGTTCCCCAATACAAATTACTATAAATCCAAAAGAAATAAAATTACAAGAGAACCCAAGCTTCCCTATTTCTTCAGTATTGGTGCATATAAAGAAGGAAATTCCAACAACTTTTCCACTGCCTATAAAATGTTCAGGAGCAATCACAATAAAAACCAAATCAGAGCACGGTACTCCACTATGGTCAAAACCCTCCTACTTGTCAATCCTTCAAGGCACATCAAGTGAAAGGAGTATGGACAGAACCATCATATGACAAAAATCATTAACGAAAATATTTTCAGGAAAACTATGAAAGAAAAGGCAAATAAAATTTATAATTTAGAACAATAAAAAAGAAAAGCACGAGAGAGAGAGACAATGAGAAGGTAACTTTTCATTAAAAACTGCTGCTAGTTAGGAATCCAACAAAATCATTAATTAGTTAACCGAGGATAACATATGTAGCCAGAAACCTATGTTTCTACACACCATAAAATTTGTCAACTCATTTGAAGCCTAGCATATTTAGTGTTCACAAAATTATATTGGAGAACACAAGGATAAACTGATGGTATTATCAGGAATTGTATAATTAAATTAATTGTTTTCACTTTTGGGCAATGAAATTAAAATTCTTTATATAACATACTTTTCTTTAAAGATAGTATTAGGGGAAATCGACTCCATTGGCTGATACATGCACACACACGCACGCACACACTTTTATCAATTCTAGTTTTTGATGATGCCCATATGTTTCTCTCCTTAACAAGTTTCTTCAAAGGCCCAGTGAATTTCGGCAAAAACTTGGTGTATTATTAAAATGCAGGCATTAGTTGCATAATGTAACAAAAACCAGTTACAAACACATCAAAAGTATGTAATAAGCTCCCAAAGAAGTACCAGAAAGTCGCTTCATCCACAGTACTGACATAAGCTCCACCAGCTATAACTAGGCCTATGGTGGCTCCTGTCAAAAATCTCCCCTACGATACCAAATAAGCATAGACTCCACTTCAGAATTAGGCAAGTAACCTTAAAATTAAGAATAGTACATTAGGAGTCCAATGAAAAACTAATTCCAACTATACAACAAATATGACAAATGTGACAAAACGAAAAGCCCACAAGTAACAAACAGAAGTCGCAACTAAATTCAATTCATGAGTGAAAAGAGGCATATAAAGAAGACAATTCCTATATGAAATAGTATATGCTCACTTGGACATTTGCAAAAACACCAGACAGACCACAGCTCGAGCAGCTGATATGACTAGAAAACGGATTACTGAAAAAAGGATCACGATTGGATCTTTCCAAATAATTTATATTAAAACTAGAATGTTAAGCCACATACAGAAAGAAAAAGGGGGGGAAAAAAAGCACTGTTACTTGTAAATGGCCTCACGCCAGCAAAGTCAATTGAATGCCTCTAATACATATATACATTGCAAGGTTAGGCTTACTTTCTCTTTGTTGCTGTGGTTTTTCAATTTTCAGTTCAAGCAATGGCACAGCAATCATTATTACTAATATCATACTTAT